>OZ002740.1:244800014-245104020 GCA_963924295.1 Dioctria rufipes
TACTTATATTTCGATTAATAATTAATTAATCAAATCTATTGTTAATTATTAATTATTAGCTATCCTTATTTAAGCATTTGCTTCTACAAAAATTTACTTATATTTCGATTAATAATTAATTAATCAAATCTATTGTTAATTATTAATTATTAGCTATCCTTATTTAAGCATTTGCTTCTACAAAAATTTACTTATATTTCGATTTGCTTAGGGCTTCTTTCGTCCGGCGGTGAGGGTGTCAGTTACTATTTGTACTGATTTCGGGGCCGGTAAAGTGTGCGTTCTTTTAAAGGGTTGAGGCCCTGCTGGTTCCTCGATTTTGGGATTGTTTTGTATTTTTCGCTGGTGTCTCCTAGCTTTCCAATCTATGAAAGGCTTTTTGAGGAGTTTTATTGCTAGGATTATTGTTAGTGAAAAGATTAATACTCCACTTAGAGTAATGGAAGTAGTGGCCATTGTATGTACATGGTTGTGTTTGGGCTTAGTTTGGTATTGGAGAAGCTTTTTTTCTATTTCTTCTAATGATTGCGTACCCTTGTGAAGGAGTTCATTTATGTTTTCTCCAGCCAGAATCTTTGGGTGGCTTATCTCTACCCTTGGAGTGTTGTTTTTTGCTGTTAGGAAATAGGTCTTTACCAATGTTTCCGTTTCATTCATGTTTGGGAAGAATGAAGGTTGTGAGAATTGTATTGGGTGCAAGTTTGGTGCTTCATATATTAGGGTTTGAGGTCCTATTTGCACCTGACAAGGGTTAAGTATGGTGATAATACCCTGTGTCTCAATTTTTTTGTAATAAATTGGTTAGCGCACTTTAGGTGTACCACCGTTGAAATTGTTAGCGAGAATATCCATGTGTTTGGTTTATTTAATTTAATTACTACGCTGCTTGGGGGTACCTGTGCTCGCAAATTGCATTTTGCAACTTCATTTAGAGGATTAAAAAGCAGCTTGACCACGCACTCCTTTGACCTTGTTGCTTTCGTCACAGGAATGCCTAGCTTTGCCACATAGGTGTCCCCCTGTATGCTTTTATTAATTTTCCTCATTTTTTGAGCGTTTTCTGTTTTAATTAGTAGGAAATCTTGAGTCTGGAAATGAGTAGCTACGTGTGAGTAAGGTATGTCTGGAACCAGTGAGTGTCCTTCATCAATTTGTATAGGAAATCTATGTATTTTGTTTAATTTAAATTTAGGTAATGTGAAAATTGGTATCTGTACTCTAATAACTAGTTTTTCCTGGAACTATAGTGCTTTAGTTCTGTGTTTCTGGGCAGGTTGTATGTGATTTATGGTAGATTTCGAGCAATCTTTTCGGAGAAATCACTAATGGGTGTAGTTGTCCATTCTGGCTAGTTACAACTATGTCTAGTAGGGCCTGCTGCCTGAATTCTAATTCTATTATTTGCAACGTTAGGCTATTTATTACCTCTTGACGCCACTGTCTTGCCAGAAGTTGGTCATTTGAGTTTTGTATTTTATTAATCTGTAGCATTATTTGCTTTTGTCTCTCCTGGAGGGAGCTCATTGGTTTTTGGATGTGTTGGAGTGTAGTTTTAATTACACTTATCTGCTGTCTTTCCAACTCCGCTAGGGCCTGATTATTTCCTTCCAATTCCTCCAACCGGACTATAGATCTCCCTTTCATTGGTACTATCCATGGTACCAAACAGGTAATGCATAGCATTTCCCATTCCGTCGAATATAGATCTCCTCGTCCGATACCTGGGCACCACTTCTCTTATGGCCGTTGTCCTTCTTTTGATATTTTCCAACAATGAATGGATATGTTTCTGCTGTACCAGGCATAGCTCCTCCGTTTGGTTATTACACAACTGGTATACCAAATGTTCTGCTTGTTCAGCCATTCGTGTCTGGTTATCCAATTCTGTTAAATCTATCTCCGTTAGGATACTCCATGTATTATGGTAGGCTAATAGATCTCCAATCTCTTCGAATAGTACTCCAGTATTGTTCAGCGGGGTTACGCTGTATGCCTCTGTTTGTTGTTGTCCCGTTATCAGCCGGAAACTGCACAAGAGTAGGATCAGGAATTCCATGGTCTGGGAAGAAGGAAGTATATTTTCATAAGTAACTTTACTCTACAGATTGGGATTTTTATTTATTTATTTTTTTATTAGAGCTTTTTTCTTTCTTTTGAACTATTGTTTTCTTCAGACATTTTGTACTATAGCTTACTATTTCGGTAGTCAGTGATCTATTCGTAAAAATGCTTTAAGCGGTTGTTATGGACAGTGACTATTCGCTTGCCTATTTTTATCGCCGTATTTACGGGATTTAGTATTTTGGTTACCGGGTATGGTCCGACCCAGACTTGAGACAATTTATTTTTTCTACTTTCGTTTTTAAGCAAGACCTTGTCTCCCAAATGAAAGGAAAGAGGTCGTATTGTTCTGTCATAATAAGCCTTTGAGCGCTTTTTGCTAGCTAAAATATTTGTTCTTGCCAATGCGTATGATTTCTGAAGCTTATACCTTAATAGATGGTAGTAGCTTTCGTGATTATACACGGGTTCAGGTTCCCGTTTTAAGTTGGAAGGGACATCTGCGATAAAGCCGTAAAGGCAGTCCATAGGAGTCAGTGTAGTACCCCCGTGTACACTGTTATTGTACACGAACGCAGCTGTTCGTAGGTATTGATCCCATGTGTTAGGATTTTCATCTACGATGGTTCGCAGATACTCTATAAGGGGTCTATGGGCCCGCTCCAGTGCACCATTAGACTGAGGATGATAAGCTGAAGTTTGTAGCTTTTTTACTCTTAAGAGTTTACATACCTTTTTGAATAGTTCACTCAGGAAATTAGATCCCTGATCGGTGACTATTCTTTTGGAATACGGTAGCGCGTGACGATTTCGTCGAAGAAAATTTGTGCTACTGTAATTGCTTCCCCATTTGGTATGGCATACCAATCGACGAATTTGGTTAAATTATCTTGAAATGTCAAGATATATTTGTTACCTGTGGCGGAATACCAAGGGACCCACAATATCCAGGTAAACTTTGTCAAATGGTTGCTCTGCTATGTCCGTAATTATCATTGGCATTCGGAATTGGGCAGATGCCTTCATCGTTTGGCACTTTGGACATTTTTTAATATATTTCTTTATATCGCTAAGCATGTGTTTCCACCAATACTTGCGTTTAATTCTCTTATAGGTTTTTATAACACCTTGATGGCCGCCAAAAGGAGAGTCATGGAAATCTTTTAAGATTGTTTGAACTTCCGTGGGGCTCGTAATTACTTCTGGTGTTCTACCTGTACTTATATTTGGTTCAAGCGTAGCTGGGTTCTGTGTGTTTGCCTCTGGGGATAGAATCTCGTTTTGTTCCACTATTGTATGCTCTGGTATTTCCACTTTGGAGCCATCATTGTCTTCTTGAGCCTTTTGTCTTTGTGCTCGAGTTACTGCAAAGCAATGAGCGGATTTCTTTTCTTTTTCCGGTCTCTCTGGATTACAATCCTCCACATCTGAGTCCATGGTGGAGTGGATGAGGGCTTTTACCGTTAAGGTGTTGCCTAATTTGTCTTCGGCTAATGCTTGTGGAATGCGGCTTAGGGCATCTGCATTAGTATTGTACTTTCCGGGTTTATATTCGATACTGTAATCGAATTCGGAAAGTTTGTGGTGAAATCTCACCAAACGGGAAGTAGGGTCTTTTACGTTAAAGACACCTTTGAGGGGTTTATGGTCAGTATAGACCGTGAACTTTCTACCTTGGAGATAGCACCTAAAATTTTTAGTGGCCCAGACTATAGCCAGCAACTCCTTCTCTATTGTGGAGTAGTTCCTTTCGGCCTTATTTAATGTTCGGCTTGCATAGGCAATAGGCTTGTCTTTGCCCACTTCTCCTTGGGAAAGCACAGCCCCTAATGCCTCGCTACTGGCGTCCGTTGTCAGATTAAAAGGTTTTGAGAAGTCGGGATAAATTAAAAGAGGTGGTGTAACCAGAGAGTTTTTTATTGTTTGGAATGCTTCTTCGCATTTCTCGGTCCATGTGAATTTGACATCCTTTCGGAGTAAATTCGTTATGGGACGAACTATTCTAGAAAATTCCGGAATAAATTTCCTATAATAATTGGCAAGTCCTAGAAAAGATTGGACTTGTCTAACTGTTCTTGGAACAGGAAATGTTTGGACGCATGCCGTTTTATTTGGGTCTGGTAGTGCTCCTTCGCTAGAACATTTATGTCCTAGATACACAACTTCTCGTCTCAAAAACTGGCACTTCTCTGGTTGCAGTTTTAAGTTGTGTTCCCTCAATTTATTGAAGACTTTTCGTAGTTTATCGTTGTGATCGTTTAAGTTTTTTCCATAAACGACAATGTCGTCAAGATAAACAAAACACTCCAGGCCTTGTAAGCCTGTCAGAACAAAATTCATGAGACGCTGAAAAGTAGCTGGGGCTCCTTTGAGCCCAAATGGCATACGCTTGAACTCATAGTGTCCATAGTTAGTGCTGAACGCTGTTTTCTGTTGATCGTTTTTGTTTACAAGGACCTGATGGTAGCCATTGGCCAAATCGAGGGTGGTAAAATATCTTGCATGACCTAATTGGTCGAGGATATCCTCGATTCGTGGTAGCGGAAATGCGTCACCAATTGTTTTTTCGTTTAGTTTGCGAAAATCAACTACAACGCGCCACCTTTTTTCGCCATTGGGTCCCGCTTTCTTGGGGACCACTAGAAGCGGCGAATTCCACGGGCTTTTACTGAGTTGGACTATATCGTTATCCAACATTTCTTTAAGTTGTTCGTTGATTACCTGTTTCTGTGTTTCTGGTAACCTGTAGGCTTTCTGATTTATAGGCGCTTGGTCTTGTAACAAAGGAATATCATGCTTCATAGCGTCTGTATACGTGAGCTTATCGCCCCTTAAGTAAAAAATGTCGTCGTACTCATAACAAAGTTTGGTTATTGACTCTTTCTCCGTAGAGGTCAGAGTTTCATCCAGTGTGAGCTCCTCTTTTAACTTAGTGAAACGTGTATCACTGGAGGTAGCATCGGGATCGAGATTATCGGGAAATAAGTACTTTAAGTGTTGCAAGGCGACAATTTTTTCCGCATCTTGTACCTCTTCTCGTTCATTAATTATAGTGGCCTTATTTGTTGTCTGGTTCTGTGGCCTTGATTTAAATTGTTTAAGCAAATAGCTCAACCATGATATGAAGAAAAACAAAATAGTTTGCCCGCTTACACTCTGTGTGGTTTGTTGTTTTGGGGAATTCACTGGTTCCAGTTGTTTAGTATACTCATTTTTTCCTCTATTTTTGCTCTGGGACTTGTAGGAATTCTTGATACTAACTTTAGTGAGCGGCGGGGTTACCTTAGTCTTTTCTTGAAGCTTTAAGAACTCGCACTCGTTAATTTTGGGGCTCTTAGGCCTCGTAGTTAACTTACTTTTACGTTTTTCTAAAAATGGGACATTTTGAGTTCCCGTGTTATCTTTGGAGACTACTTTTGAAGTGTCATTTATATGTGGCCCTCGGGGTTTGAGAACATCTCTTGGACTTTTTGATCCCTCTAATGGGATCACGTTAAAATCCTTTATTGTCAATAGGTTTATAGACAAACTTGTTATGACCACCCGGAAACTGTTCACATTGATGATGCCAATTAGCACTGTTTCTGTTCCAGTAGGGAGCAGGCTATTCGCCAGGAAGACTCCATCGCCTATCTCTTGAGAAAGGCAGAGCATTTCTCCCTTTGTCTGCAACGGGATTCTGGCAAGAATTTGTGACCGCGCAGGCATGTAGATAGGTTCCTTTAAACCCACTACTAGCTGTCTAATGTCGTCAGTTAATTCGTTGCCCCGACCATTTTTATTGCATTTTGTAGGCTCTGCGTGAGTCTGGCAGTCAGCATTTCTCTGTTGAGATGCCTTAAGGACACTACACGTAGATAGTTTTGCCCTATGAGGCACCATCTTTTCCGCGAGTGTTCCTACTTCGACTGCTTGTTTTAAATGCAGCTTGTCCGTTGCAAAAATTAGAGGCAAAGCAAACTCCTCTGGATTAATTTCCGTGCGAGGAAACCTCAATGCCCTGTTGGGACCTTCAACATTGCAGTTCCTAGAAAGGAAATCATTTCCTAAAAGTCCGTCGTCGGAAAGACCTGGCAGGTTTTGTACTACCTGAAACTTGCAGGGAATTATATTTTTTAGATTAAAGTTTCCCTGGCAATTTCCCAGTGTCTTCCCTGTTCCAAAGGGGGTCTGTAGTGTGCAAGCCTCGTTTTTATTTATTATTTCGAGGTTTTTGATTGAATCTTTTTTTATAATACTCACCTCAGCGCCAGTGTCTACTACTAGTTGGGTTTGGCCGTTTAGGCCTATATCTAGGGGAAGTTTAACTACGGGGACACTTGATTCGGGCGTCTGAGGGGACCCTTTTATTTTGGTAGTGGCTTTTATAGTCGAGCCGGGGAGTTTTGGGTCGACTGTATGTCGTTTCCCTGGCTCCTGGCTTCCCACTTCCGTTTGTGTGAACATGCGGTTACCGTATGTCCTTTTCGATTACAAAAATCACACTTTAGTCTGATATTATATACTCTAGGGCCTGTGCTGGGAGTCTCTTGTTGAGACGGCTCAGGGGGCTTGCGGTTGCGTCTGCAATCACGAACATCATGCCCATAATTTTTGCAATTATTGCAGAATAGCGTGTTTTTCCTGGTATAACACTCATCGTATGTGTGGCCCAACTTTTGACAGTAACTACACTTTACTTGTGTAGGTGAAAATTTCCTGGAGCCAAAAGGGGCCTGTGAATGCCTTGGCCGCCTTTGGTAATCTCCATTTCGCTGATATTGTTGTGGGGTTGGTTTTGGTATACCATCCCCCTGAAGTCTAGTTATATTGAGCGCGTCTTTCTCTGTATTGTGTGTTCTAAATTTAATCTTACCATACTCAGTTTGATCTGATGTCTGGGGTAGGGGATATGTAAATCCTGTTGTTTGTGGCTGCGTTTGTACCACATAGGGCGCTTCTTGTGTTGTTTGCTGTATTCCTACGAGCGCGTATGTAGATTGTATGTTTTGTTGTAACCTTTCCATATCTAGTGCCTTCTGACTTAAGTCCTCTAACGAGGATACCTGCAGAGTTAATAGATATGCACTAAGATGTGGACTATTAGAACCTGTTTTGAGGGCAGTGATGGCGAAATCTTCTAACTGGGGCTTTATTGCTTCATATTGGGCTGCTGTATATTTAACTTCGGCTGCTTGTTTGCACTGCGTCAACAATAATTTGATCCTATGTATATACATGATCAAACTTTCCACTGGGACCTGACGACAAGTAATTAGTCTGTTAACCAATTCTTGGTAAGTTTCTCGCGGAAGATACGCTCTATTTAAAAGATTTTCTAATTCTTCCATCGTGGACCATGTTGAGGAGGTGGCCAATTGATAGGCTTCTCCTCGTAGCCGTGTAGGCAATATTTGAAGGAGAGCTTCTTTTTCGTCTCCCGCAAGACAACGGTCCACTTGTTTGCAGCAGCCTAGAAAAGTTTGGAGTTCTTGGCTTAACTGAGGATTAAGCGCACCAGAAAAAAGAGGAACCATCTGGGCAGCTAACTTTACCACTTTTTCGTAGTCGACCATTTTATTATAGTTTGGTCCTTGTTTAACACAAAACGACTTTTCTGCACTGTCGTCTAGGCTGGAGTCCAGAAAGGATCCTCCTAGCCAATTCAAAGATGTTGCCGCCGCAGACAGCCCTTCGCTACTATTATCACTTATTTCACCAGTTATTTCACTTATGTTTAAATTGGCAAATATATCTATACTATTACTAACATTGACAGGGCACGAGGTTTCTTTTAACCCCAGGAGCTCTATTTTAAATTTCTCTGTGTCCTCTCTAAACTTTGGACTTGAGCAAGTCTTTTGTTGCGAGTTTGTGTTAGCTTCCTTTCTAACGCGTCACACTGTGTGATAGAAACTCCTGAAGCCCCTCGCGCTCTGTTTAACAAAGTTTTCAAATATATATCTAAACTTACTTGGCTTTGTGCCTTCTTGTCGTTTCCCTTTCGATGTAGCCTGAAAGGGGGCTTTATGCCTTCTTCTACTTCCTCCCAGACTGAACAGCTGAAGTTCCTCTTTTATCAATTAGCAGTTTTCGGTTCGTCCAAACTTCGTTTCGGCTATGCCTCTTCCAAGCGGGGGTTGAAGCTGATTTCCTTTTCGTCCTTCTGGGCAGGGATGAAGCCCGCTGGAATCCTACGTTGGTGCTTTGCACTTTGTTGAGGGGGTGTCTGCTTACTATGTTGAGTAGAGGCAGTTATAGTTGTACTACCCCGAGCGTTGGAGGTGACCAAATCAAATGCCCCCAAAGCCAGACTCAGCTCCAGGTTAAAGGGTAAGGTTGTCTTGCCCAGCACTCAACTTTAGTCCTAAACCTCTTTCACTTTGTAGGACATTCGAGGCTTTTCAAGCGCTTACTTTTATTTTAAAAAGGCTTCCTCGAATCCTACCGGCTGCGCCAAAATTGTTATGTATATCGGGGATGTAATTAACAACAACACCTCAGCTTTGCGGTTTTTATTGCGGTTTTTCTTCCACAAATTATAAATTTCCCTTTTCAACTTTTACACCATTTATCATGCTTCCTAAAAAGAACCTTTAACACAAAAACTTCACTACGTCTTTTCGCGCATAGCCAGCCGCTATCAGTCCACGCAGTCTTCGATTTTTGTTTTAAAACAATCTAATTTTCTCCCTTTTTATTTTATTCGGCGGCAACTGGTTAATTCCACCGCACTAATGAAATGGTTTTTTCTTTCCTATCTTTCTTTACATTAACTTCTTTTCTAAAAGTCTCAACTAAATTTATTCCTTTACTTGTAATCTACTCGCGCCCGTTGATTTAATCAAACTGTGCTTTTCGCCGATCTTATTTTCGCGAAAACCTAACTTCCTTCACTTCTCAAAATGCTCACCCAGCAATTCATTTGCCCTACCAGAAGCTTTTTTTTTCTTTATTATTTTTATTTTTATTTTTAAAATCATTCTATTGGATGACTTTTCGTCCGCTTAATACTCATTGTGCTTAATTCGCACTTTTTATCGAGAAAAATAACTTTTCTCAGGCCATTCATCGTTTTTGTTGACTTGTTTATTAAAATGGTAATGGCTTGATAAGGTGTCATTCGACACCTACTTTATTTCAAGTCATTACGATTGGCCCCGGTTCACAGCATGTTGTCGTAAATACGAAGAATTCTGCTGATAAGCGGCTCCCGCTGGTGAAGAGTTTTGAGTCTTCATCGCATCAAATTTTCATTTTTTGTTTTAAGAGGAAACCACTTTGTATGCACATATGGGGCATACATTGTATGTTACCTCTAAATGTTAGAAGTCCAATACTTTGTATGTACATATGGGATGTACATACATTGTATTTTATTTCTAGAATATTTGGCCTGTACATATAGGATGTACGTGGCATATATTGTGGCAATTGATATTGCTGAAATGACCTTTTCTTTAAGAGGCGTCTAATTCTCTGTTTTTTTTTGTATACACTTATGTGTAATTTAAGTCCCTTTTTCTTATGGTGCATATTTATATGCACTTTTTGGATTATAACAATTACAATTATTAGATAGATTAAAAATATTTTTCAAAGGTGGAGGATTTTTGGTACCAAAATGAACTTCTCTCCGAAAATCGCAACAAAAATTGTTTTAGCTGTTACTGTACTACATAATCCTTTGATGCTGATGAAAAGTTCAGAAGATTGCCCTGATGATTACTGCGATACAGAGGCGATGATATTGTTTTAGAGGGTCGATGGCGCCAAGAAAGAATTGAACTGGAACAACAAAGGCGTTTCGTGTAAATCATGCTTCTAGGGAAGCATTTAATTTAACGAATACTTTGGCGGGCTATTTTTATAATAATTAATTAATTGCGAGTAAATATTATTAAACCGTCTTGAATAGGAATTCGAGTACCGAAGATACTCATTCTCAAATGTTTTAAAACTTATTTTCAAGAAATATTTTTTGTACGAAATTTCTTTTTGTTTGTGTTGAAAAATAAATGCTTTTAAGAGTTTTTCTAATATTATTAAATTTGTATCATTTGCATTTGATATCATTGACTAGAGTTACCGGAATCCCAGTAGCAAAGCGCTCAAGCGATGAGAAAACCCGCCCTAGATATTCCCACAATCAATTCAGTCAATTCTTTTCAAAATAGTTTACAATAACCCAAAGAGAATATTAAAATAACCGAACTAATAACAACATTTTTATTTATTGCACTTGTCGAAAGAGGTAAGCGTTATTCATTGCACTTAGTAATAACACAAAATGAAATGTTTTGCAGCGTTTACTGAAATGAAATATCTCTTAAAATACTAAAGTTAACTTTAAAAAAATCCTAAAGGGAAAAATAAACAAGGTTGGTTAGTTTTTCTGGCATTAGGTGCCCCTTATTAATCATTTCTGCTAACGCTTCAAAAAGCTTGGCAGTGTTACTTTTTACACCTCTGCAAATGTTGAGGTCGCTTTATCTAGAAACGATTTGAAACCCTTAAAAACGTCCTCTTTGCCAGTAAGCACTTCCCGTGCTTTCTTTCTAGGAGTTGTAGAATCTCTAGTCGATGCCTTGCTCGAGTTTTCCGCGAAATCCGAGAAATCCGAGAAATCCAACATTTGTGTCACATCATCATCGTTCTCAGAAAATAGATCGTCCGCTTCAATCGTTTGGATTACTAACGCCACTTCCAAAAAGATGAGTTATTTCATCTCGTGTAATTTTTTTAAATTTATCCCAAAAACTTTTCCAACGTTTCTTGCATTGTTCCTCTGAAAAGAAATGAAATTTAGTTCGAATGTCTGTATCAATTTAACAAATGTCTTACGAGTGCTATTTAAATCGCGTGCAATTTGTTTCCAATTTTTTTCTTTAATCTCTTCGGCAATTATGGTGTTGAAGATCATACAGTACTTCATTTCTCCTCACTTCCGAAATCAATTGCTCCTCAAATGACATTTTTATTTAATTAGCTTTACAAAATGACGCGACTTTCATTTAATTTTTATCGTTTTATGTTGTCGGACAGGGCATATTGGATACTTTTAACAATAGCTATGTTGTCAGCATTGCGGCTGCGACAGCACTTTTAGAACATTGCTCAAAACTTGACTTCGACGTCAGGGCGTTCTGCCGCCGAAGTCGCAGTCGTGTCTGACGATATTCATTTTCTTATTCTTTAATCTAACAATGGCGCAGTCCCACGTCGAAGTCGAAATTGTGTTTAGACCTTAATTTTGTACAAGAAAGAATTTTTTGGGATTCTCCGGTATATAGCAAAAGCTAAAAAATGTTCTAATTTGTTCTTTCATCACACAACCAACCAAGCTGCACCGATGAGTGTAAGGTTTTCTGCTGACACGAAACGACTCTTCTTCTTCCTTTTCTTTATTCTTCAGTCCACGGCGTGGCGTATACAGTTTCGATTCGCTTCGAATGAATCTGTTTCTTTAAAAAAAAAATTTAACATTTTTTTTAATAAATAAAAAAATTGTTTATTTCTATTTTTCTCAAACTTTTCATTTCTTTCTTCTTTTTTAATTTTTTCATTTGTTTTTCAAATCACCCAATTTCGCTATTTGGGACCTGTTGATGAGTCAAACCAAGACTTGAAACTTGTCACCAAAAATTAATGGGTTGTGTGATGAAATAACAAATTAGAACATTTTTTAGCTTTCGCTATATACGGGAGAATCCCAAAAAATTCTTTCTTGAACAAAATTAAGTTTAACCCGGTAAAAATTCCAAAAGAGTAATCTTTTTATTTATTTAGACCCTAATTGAAAGAAATGAGAAAGCTGTGCGGAGTTTTTTAACGTCTAGTTTGGAATAAAACATTCTCAGCGAAAGTTCGCACCGTGATTAATTTTTGTTAGGACAATAAAATGAAATGGATTAATTTCCTCCCGGTGTATGCTTTAAACTTCTACCACTTCCAAAAATAATATTCACTACATACAGCTATAATTAAGTGGTTCTTGAGAAACAATAACCATAAATTAAATGTTTCCACTCATGTGTGTTTCAATAAAAACCAAACAGCAAAAATCGCTTTATTCTGTATCCAGTAAATTGCTGTGGCAAAACCAATTTACGCTCGTTATCAGTGCATCGCAGAGTTTAAACTGCGAACGGAAGCAAATAATCCATAGTTGAAAGAGACGAAATGGCGCTTTTCTGTGCTGGCAATTACAAAGCATCGACTACTGAAAATAATAGGATTCTCTGCTGGAGAGCAATTCGATGGAAAATTAATCGCTTTATGTTAGTTTCATAGTTGAGGCTCTGTTGGTGCTTTGTAACAGTTTTTGTTTAATGCTCTTGTCATCGTCGTCTGTAGAAACTTTATATGGGAGTATGATCTCTTCCTATTAGATTGACGCAAAAGTATTCCTAAAAAAAGTCAAAAGAATACATAATTTATTAAAAAAAAACTTGAATTTTATGATATACATTACATAAGTTTGACCGTATAAGAATAAGTGGATAATGCGGCGCGACGGGAGGCGTGGCGGGGCGAGGCTATAATATCAACAGTTGAAGAAATAAAATTATAGTACGCTCTATTATAAGAGTGTTCATAACAACGGTGTGGCAATGCGCGATGTGGCGAGACGAGGCACTTGAAAGTAAAAAGCAAAAAAAGCTACAATGAAGATATTACAGCAGCCAGGTTGCTTAACATTCACAACATTCACCATAAAGATATAAGGTGCTCCAGGTCTTACTATATTTTTCAATATAGTAACATGCATAAATGCACCAAAGTTTTATTGAAATCCAAGGCAAGATTTCAAAACGATGGCCCTTGACGGAACACCATTTCACCAAGGTGTATGTATTTAGTTAACTAGTGAATATATCTAGTTCGGTTCACGCAAGGACCAGAACATGCTGTCAAAACCAGCAAACACAGCTAAAATTAAAACAAAACAAGTAAAAAAGCTAGAATTGGTCTAAGACCAATTCTTATGATACCCTAGTTGAATGCCCCTATTAAAATTTACGTCGACGCGTTCTCAAGCAGTGCCAAAATACATAGCGGAAAACGAAATTTTTATTTGGCAACCCCACGAAGGAGTTGCCCGATTTGTCTCATTTTCGAAATTAATTTTACTTTTTTTTAAAGTCCGTGCACAAAATTTCAGCTCTCTAAGTATACGCGTTCGCGAGTTATCGTGCGCACGGACGGACAGACGGACGGACATGCAAAAATCAAAATAACTTTTAATATTATGAATGGGTGTCCAATCCATTTTGCTCTACCATCATTACTTCAAGGTGTTACAAACGAAATGATAAACTAAGTATACCCCTATGATTTCATCTAGGGTATAAAAATCACTAGTTTTTTTTTTTTTTTTAAGGAAAAAGAACTTTTTAAACCACTCACCTTTTCATCTGAAGTATCCAGTGCAGGGTTTGTTTTCCGTCAGGACATATAATCGTTATTTTTCATAAATTTTATTTATAATTTATTTATATTTATATACAATAAATATAAACATTCACTATAAAAAACAAAACCAAAGGTTTTTGAAATATATTTAATGACAAATGTCAAACCACAACATTTAAATAGTGGTGCCCCTGTCATCGCAAAAACATAAAAGTTACAGCGCCGTGGTGAACTTACGAAAAGTCGAGAGCAATAGCCAACAACTAAGCGAACCCACAGAACAATAGACGGTAGCTGGCCTCGACCATATAAAAAGGGGGCAATTTCAGAAGAAAAATCACTTGTTACTCAATGTTTCATCAGTAAAGGTCGACTAGTGGGCTATTACCACTAGAATTTTTTTACCACTCTTCCTCATTTTTTTGTCAGGTTATTCACAATCAGTCCTCACACACAGATAAAAACAAATGAAATTTTTATGGGATATTACCAGAGAATTTTCTATTAACTGAAGCATCACTGAGATATAGAATAAATTCAAGGTTTTGCGATATTACCAAATGGAGAATAAACTTCTATGATTTCAGACACTCAGTTCGTCATATAAAAAAGGGGAAATATTTCGGATATTACCAGAAAATTTCACACTTAAATTTTTTATATTGAGATTGGAGAATAAATTCATGGTTTTTGGATTTTACCAAGCTAAGAATAAAATTCTGTAATCTCAAAGTTTCTTTTGTCTCCTCTTTTGCTACTAATAACTATTCGACAAAGTTAATTTGGGAGATATCCAACGTAAGGGTTTCACAAAACATTTCATTTCGGGGCATATCCAAGTGAAATGTGGTAATTAATCAGATTAATTGGGAAATAGATAGTATTGGGTAATTTCCATACTAAATAAAAATCCCAGTTGATGTCTAAGCTAGATTAGCAGTGAATCTTTTGGGATATCTTTAGGGGTTTGTTGCTGATTTGTGTTTGGATCCAGGAATAGGTAGGGAACATAAATTGGCATTGAACCTTTTGGTGTATTTCCAGGGGTTCAATCCATAGTCCAGATTTAGGTTAGACACAGGCGTAGGGACCAAATACATCAACCATCAGGGTTGAGTATACTACAGGGAGTGTTGATAAGTATAAAATTTACTAACCCTTTTTTTGCGCGTTATTAATGTGATTCCTTTCTCTTATTGGAGATAATTAGCAATAAGTAGAGATTAAGTTTTTTTAGAATTAAATTTTTTTTCGTTTTGATTTTGTTTGAACTCAATTATTATTCGAATATTTATTGATTTGTAGAATTATTATTAGTTTGTAAGAATACACAATAAACGTATTAAAAGCAGGTTAATTTTTTGAATAAGTTAACCCTACCTGTTTTCAGATTCACAGTCGTTTTTTATAATTTTTTTATGTACAGCTATAGGAACTGTAACAGCTGGAGAAACAGACTGATTAATTTTATATCCCTAAAATGGAAATTTTGCCTTTTTTTTTGAGTTTATATTGAAATCTTTCCTTAATACAATCGTAGTTTTCTATACTCATTCTCATATACTGGAAGAATCTATCAGGATTATTCCATAAATCTTAATATGGATGATAAAATTCGCCAAATTCCAGACGTTTCGTATTTATCGGGTGGCAAGCAACACATTGGAAAGGACATTTATGTAAAAAATGCAATATAGTTGGATTTCGTGACAAACATACAATATCTTCATCAGAATATTATGACATACATAATTTATGCTCTCAATTCGTGATTTACCAAATAACTGAACGCCTTGTTGTGAACAATCCACCCACTGATGCCAACCAGACGCATGGAAAAATCGATAGAAGAAGTCCCTAGAATTCCCTAAATAATTGACTTTACTCTAAAATAAAAAAAACGCAGTATTATTGTGTGTTTTCATAAATAAATTAAAATTTATTTATTTATTTATTTACAAGCAACAAAAAATATATATCTAAAGATAAAATAAAGAATCTCCTGTGAGTTTAGTGGAGTCCTACGTCAAAATGTAGCAAATATGGACGGTTTAGAATTTTGGAACTTTTTCTATAGTATGTAAACGCTTTGCTAGGGGGAAATACAGATTCAAAAATATCACGAACTTAGCCAGATTTTGTTTGAGTTTACCTGATTCAAATGCTGAAGTATATATATTCTGTTGTAACTGCTTTAAAGACACAAAAGAGAAATAAAATAAGATCACAAAGTAAGAATTGTTGCAACAAGTTTACAGTAACAGATGAATGAGCATAAAAATTTAAGTCAAAGGTGAACATTTTCCTGAAGCAAAATAAATCTTGTTTTTTTTTTTTTTTTTTTTTTTTTTTTTTTTTTTTTTTTTTTTTTTTTTGGAACGTTCATCCGACCAAGCTGCATATCTTTTGTGGATCGGGAATTAGAGAATATATCCTCTAATAATGGTGACAAATGATAAACAATTGAAAACACTACATTATGCTGCGCAAAAAAGGTATCCAAATTTATTTCCAGCTTCTGTTTAGATGAACCAGAAAAATAATGCGATATTGGTTTAACATTCTGAATTCCACCAATAGATATCTGGTGCTTTTTAGTAGCAGCATATCTCCGCAATCTAATGAAACATGACCTGCCAAACCAAAACATGCCAAATAATTCTTCCCTTTTGCAATCCAACTATTGTATATGTAGGTGGGCAATTCATATACAACGTCATAGCAGTTAGCTAAGGAGCTAAGCATAAAATGAAAAAAAATTATATTTCATAATTTGCATTAAAATCCTTAAATTTTTTCAGACAAGCTAATTATGCCTAAACCAGAATTAGCTTGTTTACAAAACGAGTGAAGAAAAATTGCATCAGCAATTTTCTGCACATACCATTAACTTTTAACAAAATTATTCCCATGGCAAATTTTGTCCTCAGCAAAACTAAACAGCAATCAAAAGGCAAATCTTACCTTCAGTACGATTTGTCATGAAAGATGCAATATTTATGTACATACATATTGCGAAAAGAATGATGAGAAATGTGCGCCGCGGAAATACATTATATGCAGACGCGCGCCGCAATTTCAAGCGACGGGACGGTGGCTGATGTTTATTAAAACATCAAATTATATTTTTCCAAGCCACCATTCATCGTAAAATATTCTGGACTTACTTAATCAAGTCCACAATAAATGAAAAAGTTTCTCAGGATAGAAAAGCAAACTATGCATTTTCTACCCTGAACGACGGCTCTTAATCCCGAAAATGGTGATCAAGGAGAGAGTTGCTTTTTTGAAGTTCTGGCGCGCGATGGTACTATCGGTGATTAAAACAAATAATAAGTTAGAAAATTGTAAAGGACTAGAAAATTGCAAGGAACAAGTGTAAGTCTGGTAGAAAATTCGAAAGAAACAGTGTAAATAGATCAGCTAAAAAAAAATAAGTAGTCTGGTTAAAGAGGAAAAGGTTGTGTTAAAAAATTTTGCCAACTACACGTATGGAAAAAGCAGTTAACGTAAAGTGTATTTTATTTTGGAAAGGAACTGGTGCTGGTCTCCGCCCCCATAAAACAGTGCAAGGAGATTTTGGATACGGACCCTGCTTGCCCCACAAAAAGGTACTTAACACAACCTTGAACTGGATTTTTATAAAAAGTAAAAGCTAAAGCGCACTAAAAATATTAAACACATTTAATTTCTGATTCACACACCATTTCTCTTGAAATTTTGCTTTTCGGAAAGCTCATTTTTAGATCTTGCTGTCGTACTGAACTTGAAACAGTAGAAATGGAGAGCCTATTTTTCCATAACACAATTACAAAATATGTATCTGAAAACGAATAATGTGAGCTATAGCATTTTTCATTACACAACAAAAGAGTGGAGTGTATGTGACATTTTTTTTTTTATATTATTAAGGCAAGCTCAGGGGATACCTAATGATGCAAATCACAGCATGGCAGGAAATATATTGGAAAAGGATTAGGGGATATGAGGAGAGTAGTGGAGGTGCCGGTGTATGTCGCCCTTAAACTTCCGCAGATTGTATGCAGGAGGAAAACCAGAAGATGGAAAGCTGTTCCACATTCGCACTGTTCGGGATTAAAAAACATCACGGAATTTTACTGTACGGACGAAAATAATTAGTAGTGTTAAAGGATGTGCTTGCTTTGCAGCGTTAGTATTGCGTGCAGGGATCATTCTACATGGGATTAGACTAGATAGCGAAAGGCATCCAACATTGCGGCGGTGCTCGAGTGAGTCGATATGACAAGTTATTTCCAAATCGCCAAAGCGCGTGAAGGCTCTCTTTTGGACAATATCCAATAAATCTAAGGATGTGCGACCAGCCCCAGCCAATATATGGGAGTTGTATTCCATTCTAGGTCTAATGTAGGACTTATAGAGGAGTGCTAGATTTGACGGGCTGAAATATTTTTTGCACCTTTTCAGAAATCCAAGACATTTCGATGCTTATTTGGCAACAGAGAAGATGTGATCTGTCCAGTTTAACTTACTGGAAATATTAATGCCAAGAATGCTTAGTGACGATGAATCAGAAATTAATGCTCCATAAAAAGAAAAGGGTGTGGTTAAGTTATGATCTTGTTTTAATGACATGAGACAGCTTTGGGACTTAGATGTATTGAATTCGACGCGATTCGCTTTGCCCCAAGCGAGGATATTGTCAAGATCGTTATTGGCGTCCGCAAGATTTTCAAAGGAGTAAGCGAAATCAAGAGTACTGTCATCTGCGAAACTACGGATGGGATTGAAAGTAAGGGAAAGCAAATCATTAATGAAAATTAAGAAGAGAGTTAGAGAGATAACAGAGCCTTGAGGCACACCGGATTTATGGGACGCGGTTCAGATGTAACGCCATCTAATATAAGATGTATTTGACGAGTAGATAAGAAACTGTCAATCCATAATAGAAGAGGAGGAGAGAGACCAAGTGCTATAAGTTTGGCAAAAGGGCTGTATGCCAGACTCTATCAAAGGCCTTTGAAATATCAAGGGCAACGATTTTACACTCGCCAATATTGTGAGGACTACGGCTCCAACGATCCGTAGGAAAGGTCAGCAAGCCTCCAGAGGAGCGACCAGCTCGGAAGCCATATTGACGATCGTTGATGAGATGATTAGTTTCTAGAAACTTCATTAATTTTAAGTTAATGAGAGATTCAAAAACCTTTGAAAGAATCGAAGTGATCACAATTGGTCGATAATTTGAGGGATCGCTACCCTCTCCTTTCTTGGGAATAGGCAGAACGTGAGCTAGCTTCCAAGCAGTTGGAAATTTTCCTGTCGAATAAGACAAGTAGAATAGTTTGCGCAGAGGATTAGCCCAGGATGAGGCACAGCTTGTAATTAAAAGGGACGAAAAACCATCAGGACCTGCGGTTTTGGAGACGTTGATTCCCTTAAGGACCCTGAATACATCCCTCGTACGGACGGGTATTAGCTCTTGTACACATTCACACGAGAGATGCAAAACAGTTGTTTGTGAGGTGGGTGGAAGACGAGAATTTGAAACGAATCTAGCAGCTAAAATATTAGCTTTATCCAGGAAGTCAACAGTCACTTCACCATTATAAAGTAGTGAAGGAATGGAGAACTGGTGAAGTTGCTTCTGATGGTTTTGACCAGGGACCAGAAACCTTTGCTTGCTTTGGGGCTTGCCAAGATTCTTTGTCTGATATTTTGGTCAAAAAGAAATTTTTCTCTTTGGATAATGAACTTGTTTCTGTTCCGGACATGGTGGCAATTGATACCCATAAGAATACGGAATGTATTCACGTATGCAAAGACTAAGTGCATTCAGCAACATCTCTCGAAGCAAAACAGACCGACCAATCAATTTCTCTAAGATACTGATTGAGACCTCCCCAATCAACATTCTTATAGTGCCAAAGATGTCTACTTTTAGGTGGAGAAGTATGACGGCACAAGAACATTAATAGTCAAAACCAGCAATTTTCATTCTGTGCTAGTATTTCTTCAATTTGCAGAGGTTTTCTGTAGCTTGGAGCAAAGTAAAAAGAAAAAGTAAGAATATTTTACCCCATCGAAAAGCTCCCCATTCATCCATTCTAAATCAAAAACCCGATGTAAATCCATCCACAGCCACAGCTATTTCGTCACGAACGGCACTCTCAGGCGCTCAGGCGCTGAGACAGGGGTCTATATGTTGGTAGAAAGTTATTAAAGAAAACTGAAAATAAAAAATTACAGACACAAAATAAAATAAATACGCCATAAATCAATAACACTCCTTATTTGAGCATTAAAATTGTTTGATAATAAGTGCTGTTTGCATCCGGATGGTAAACTAAAAGATAATTGATATCGATTTCCTTTTTCTTTAAGTCTAGCTTGGTTGATCTAATTAAAGAACGCTGGTAAGACTGCATTATAAAACGGTGTGTACTTATAATTGCAAGTCATTTTGGGTAAAGCTCTCGTGCAGTGAAAATGGAAATCAGCCAAGAAGAAGAATTATTCGTTTCAACATATTGTCATTTGGTCCATACGCCGCAACCTCATATTAGCAGAAAAGCAGTTTTTATGTTTTAAGTGAACCAGCGTAAAAACTAGTCGCTAAACCTGTATTCAAAATTTTACAAAATATGTTCCTCATATTCTGACGATATTTGTCACTTATTTTTATGAAACTTTTTAATTCACTATTGAATTTATTAACAGGTTTCTAAAAGTCTACATGTTCTTGGCGAAACGAAAATGTTAACCTGCATTTATGGATCATAATTGATCTGAATGTCGCCTGAAATGGCCTAAATAAATCGGATACCTAATTTATAAATTACTACTCAATTTCTATAAATTTTATCAGTAAAAGCAGAACTTTTTCTAGGAAAATTATTCTTTAATTGCAAAAAGAAGAATCACAGAATAAACATTGTTCAAAAACTTAATTTTACTTGTAAACGTATTTTTTGTATATTTAGTTAGATATTTTTAACAGAGCACAAAAGTATTGGCTATCCACATCTGGAAGGTACTTTAGTAAGCTTTTAGCATCCGCTATTTTCTCCTTTGTTATAGGGTGCCTAGGTAAAACCGGAACACAAATCAGAAAAATATTTTTTGGTGTAGCGAAAGATCTATTATTCCCCTTCTTATATACTAATACAATTTTATTTTCTGTCTCTAAAAATGAAGTTTTATATTTTTATATTTTTTTTAATATTTCATTTTTATATTTACTAAAAAGTAAAAAATAAGAATTGCTATAACTCCCATTAAATCTTAAAAGTTTGAATATCCATAACTATAGCATTCGCAGTTTTATTTAAACCAAGAGCAAATAAGTTTAACCCATGAGCAAATGACTTTAACCCAAACACAAATAAGTTTAACCTAAGAACAAATAAGTTTAAACCAAGCACAAATAAGCTTAACCCAAGCACAAATAAGTTTAACCCAAGAACAAATAACTTTAACCCAAGCACAAATAAGTTTAACCCAAGCACAAATAAGTTTAACCCAAGCACAAATAAGCTTAACCCAAGAACAAATATATTTAAACTAAATTCTCAATAAGACATTTTAATACAAAAGCTTTCAATTTCAATTCAAATCAAACATCTTATCATCTCATTTTGTCATTATTATTATTTTCAGCCTTCAAACATTGACATTAATATGAACAATATTCGAAATTGCCGATCAGTGCAAAGGCTGCTCTTCCATTGCCTTAGCGATGAGTAAAACCATATCCATAACATAATTCGCGCAGTCAGTCGGTGCAATTTGTTGCAGGCTATCTTCAATAATTGCAAGAATGTTATTCTCTCTACTTACATCACCTAAAACTACTCGAGCGTGCGCCTTCATTTTAGAGAGCGAACTAATACAATAACGGTTGAATTTTTGAGTATTTTTATCAGAATAAATAACAGTAAAATCTTATTATTATAAAATGAAATGATGCATTTTCCAATAGTTTTTGCAGATTGAGAATTTATTTGAATCACTCATCTCAGCGTTCAGTTTGTTTGAAGCAGCAGTGTCGATTGATCACAGTGTTCAGTTTATTTGAAGCAGATTAAAAGTGATTTTCTTTTAAAAAAATTTTAATTAATTAACATGAGTAGTGACAAGGATTTCAGTGCAGGCAGCACTGATGAATGGCAACCAGCTGTCCAAGATGGGGCGTCGTCAAGTAACAGTAGTGGAGTTGAAATCGAAGGTAAGAAAAAGTGTAAATCGTACGCTGTAATTAAAAGAAAACAAAAAAGAAAGTTGAAATTACTCTAAAATCAATTACATCACTCAAACCATGTATAACATAATCGCATTAAATGAACTCATTGCTTGAGCCGTTCTTATATAAAACGGTATAAGCCCACTAAGTACATTTGACAAATTTTGACTTTTAAATGAACAAAACAGCATCAAAAAGCTGTAAATTCAAATTTGGAATTATAATAATTGTTATGATTATATAATAAAAACTCATCAATACTTTTAAATAAATTGGAACGTTAAACTAAAAGTACATACTTCCAAAGTGGACTTATACCACTGAAAGAACCGCTCATTTATTTATTATTTAGTGGCGTTCAATTTATGTTACTGTGAAAAATTTTCAGCCCACTCTCGTTCACACAATGAACTGGGTGAAAACCGTCGCGAACAACAGCAAGGGCAACGAGGCACACAACACCAGCGAAGTCGAAGAGGAAAGTATTCCCGTCCGAGTTATGAATCACAGGAACTTTTAATTACATATTACGAAGAAGGTATGACGATATCAGAAGATGCTCGTAGGAGTAAAATTAATGTTAATACTGCAAAAATCATAATAAGAGCATATAAAAAGGATGGCGAATTGCTCAGTGACCGTCGTGGTGGAAAAAGGCCTCGAAAATTAACAGAAGAAGTATTGGCAGCTATAGAGGAGAATGTCGAAAGAAGTCCAGGGATAACAGTTCGGGCTATTCAGAGAAATTTGCATCGGGAAAAGGACATTGTTATGTCTTTATCTACCATTCGAAATGGCCTTCGTGAGCTTAAAATAACATTGAAATTAGCATCAATAGAAAATGAGCAGATGAATTCGCCACGCACCATTCAGTTGAGGAAAATCTATGCCCGTGAGTTCACGGAATGGGCTTCAGGGAGTAGAGATAAGATGGTATTCATTGATGAGTGTGGCTTCAACTTACATTAAGATTCCACGCGCGCTCAAGGCGAGGCACCCGGGCTCGGGTTGTAGTTCCAGCAGTACGAGGGAGAAATGTGACCCTGATTTTGGCGATGTATAACCAAGGCATACTTCATTCTAAGATTTTAGCAAATTCTACGTGCAATTCCGAAAGGTTTTGTATTTTTCTGCGTGAACTTGTTGAAAAGCTCCAGACGACGTCTTCTCTCAGCGACGCCATCTTAATTATGGATAACGCGCGAATTCACAAAACACAGCAGGTTCGCGATGCTTTATCTTCGACGAATTTGACTTTAAAATTCTTGCCACAGCAGGTTAGCGATGCTTTATCTTCGACGAATTTGACTTTAAAATTCTTGCCTCCATATTCTCCGATGGTTAACCCAATAGAAAAATCGTTCTCTAAAATGAAGGCACACGCTCGAGCAGTTTTAGGTGATGTAAGTAGAGAGAATAACATTCTTGCAATTATTGAAGATAGCCTGCAACAAATTACACCGACTGACTGCGCGAATTACGTTATGGATATGGTTTTACTCATCGCTAAGGCAATGGAAGAGCAGCCTTTGCACTGATCGGCAATTTCGAATATTGTTCATATTAATGTCAATGTTTGAAGCCTGAAAATAATAATAATTACAAAATGAGATGATAAGATGTTTGATTTGAATTGAAATTGAAAGCTTTTGTATTAAAATGTCTTATTGAGAATTTAGTTTAAATATATTTGTTCTTGGGTTAAGCTTATTTGTGCTTGGGTTAAACTTATTTGTGCTTGGGTCAAAGTTATTTGTTCTTGGGTTAAACTTATTTGTGCTTGGGTTAAACTTATTTGTGCTTGGGTTATAGTTATTTGTGCTTGCGTTAAACTTATTTGTGCTTGGGTTAAAGTCATTTGCTCATGGGTTAAACTTATTTGCTCTTGGTTTAAATAAAACTACGAATGCTATATATAACAATTGTCTAACTGCAACTCATGCCCAAACTTTTAAAGATTTAATCTGAGTTCTAGCATTTCTTATTTTGCAGTTAAACTTATCTTGTGTATATGACTGAGAAGGATTTTTTTTTTTACTTTTTAGTGCATTTTATTTACAAAAGTTATTTATTTAAAAAGTTTTTTTAATATATTTTATTATTTCATCTATGTTAGTATTTATTTTCATTCCATATTTTAATTCTGAAGAACCTTCAATTGTGTTTCTAAAACTAGTAGGCTCAAGCTAATGGAGCATATAAATCATCTTAAATTATTTTGTTACAGGATACATACTTCCAAATAAAATTATAACTAATCTCGAATAAACTGGACCCATTTTCACATTTAATTACCATTTTTATATTTCCTCCGACCCTAAAATAATTGCTTGTAATATTATCATAGTTCTGTTCTTTATTTAAATTATTTGTATTGATTTTGACACTAAAATAATATAATAATAATAAAGCCAATAATATTTCAGGTAAAACGCAACATTTCAAGTTAATTATCTGTTTTGTTCAGGTTGTTCAAGCAGGCATATTAGGAGAGATGTTCTACATCGGCCTTTATTCATTTTATACTGTACTGTTCTGTTTAATGTGTTATTTTTAACTCACTCGGAATGCCAAAATTAGTATATACTCGCAAAATTGTGAGCACAGCGCAAAACACCTGTGCAAGTGATGAAATGCAGGTAAGGTGAGAATATACTTTCCTTTCTGACATATCGTGAACTACTCGATATAAATGACGCTCGTTAGAGGTGTATGCACCTTACACTTGATATGCTCTATTCACTAAAAGTTGGCATATGCACGTACATCTACATATATAAGTTAATACGGAATATGTTTGTAATATATGTCAAAATTTATTTATAATTGTAGTCAAACCTTTCTCCGGAATTATACAACTTTTTGACTAAATGTCCGGAACAATACAAATGAAATGAAAATTAAATTTAAATTTGGTTAAATATGGTTAGTTCGTCACATACTAACACATGTTAACTCTTATTAACTATGGTATTGTCAGTCTTCTGTTGCTTAAACTACTATTATTGTTAATTTAAAAGTAAATCTAGAAATATTATTATTATTATTTACACACTGGCTATGCAATATTTGCCACACCTGCGCCTCCACGATGCTCAGGGGTGGCAATCATTGTATTCAACAATTTAACATTATCGCCTCCTCTCTGTACAGATATCTTCCCAGGCTTCGCTTCTTCCTTGGACTTTGTCGTTCAAGACAAATATATCAATGTAGTAAACGTGTACCTTCCTCATTACCAGAAGATTACAAGACAAGTTCTTGATAGTGCTCAATCCTGTCTGGTGAACTTTAGCGGCAAAGCTCTCCTCGAAGGTGATTTCAACTGCACTCTGAATCGCTCAATATATCGGCATTTCGGAGTTGAGCTCAACTCCGTCAATGCTACTCAATTGAGGAATTTTGTCGGTGTTTTCAGACTCGTGGATATCTATCGTTGGATGCATACTACGCAAGCTCCAGAATTGATAGACTTTACGTCTCACCTGGAATACTAGAACACTTCGTTGGTGTCGCTCATGAAGTGTGTTCGGTTAGCGTTCGTCTTCTTGCAGTGGCAACCAGCACTCTAGTTGAAAGAAGAACAACTAGTTTTTGAATTCAGAGCAGTTCATCAATGAGTTCATTGATTTCTAGCACGATTGGTAAGAGAGGAAAGTTGAGTGTCCTTCTCTTAGTCAATGGTGGAATATTGGAAAGCTGCGACAAATTTTGACATTCCTTCTAGTTGGAGCAGGTCTGTACAGCGATTGAATCCAAAGTGGGGTGATTTTCAGAGGATAGGATACTTGAAGCCAGTAACCCTATGCATTGTGGACTACAAAATCGTCTGCAAAGCATTAGGGGCGATACTCCGCTCAGTGATTGCTTCGGTAATACACCCGGAAGAGTCGTATTGTGTACATGGTCGTAGTATCTACGACAACATCGCGGTAGCCAAGCATTTGTTTGCCTACCATGAACAGACAGGTACCCAAATGGCCATGATTTCACTAGATCAACAAAAAGGTTTTGATAGCGTATCGCACGAGCATCTCTTGACTGTTCTAGAGACATTTGGGTTTCCACCCAGGTGGCTCGATATAGTCCGGAAACTGTATAGATATTCAGCGATTTTTATTAAGCGTCAAGAACAATTTCTAGCTCCTATTTCGTTTCATCTAGATATCAGACAGGGCTGTCCGTTGTCAGGTATACTTTACGATCTTTCGTTGGAGCCGCTACTGGTGAATCTTCGTCAAATGCTCGGACAATATTCAGTTGATCTACCATATACCAATGTGAGGCCTCTTATGTTAGCATATGCGGATGACCTTTCTATTTTTGTGATAAGAGATCAAGCTTTTCCGGTCGCTCGTACGTGTTCACCTGCTAAAGTCTTAGACGTTTGATGAAGGCTTTGTAGTTCTTCTTCAAACTAAAGCGATAGACGTCTTTTGGTGCGGAAGACGATGGGTTGCTGAAAGCACGCTTTGTCTGATAGTCAAGATAGGTGGATTAGGTCTCACTAACTTGGTTGTGAAATCAAGGTGTTTCCAAGAGTCTTCTGCCAGAGAGACACTTTGATTTGTCAACTGTCGGTGAATGTACTGGGACGGATCGGTATGGGGGAATAATACTACATGCTCTCTATTCGACCACCGTATCCTCGTAACTGACCACAGGATCTAATCTCAACGATTCAAACCTGGGGCAGAATCATGCTGGTACTTCACCTTAAGTGGAATGCTATACGGTACACTATTTCGCGTTGATTCCAATCAGGTTTAATCCTGAATTAATTGATTCAGTGTTCAGTAATGCTCGAGGTTTTGAAGCTGACACGCATACGCTGACAGTTCTCGGATATATCATGGATATCTCTGGAAATTGGGACCAGTGACCCTAGCACTAAGTTGGAAGATACTTTCGTTCAGAACACACTAGTCCACGAGTCTTCTCCTCGTTTTGGAATCGTTGCAAGTGCTATGGGAAGGATAAGCGCTTCTATAGACATGCTCAGCGGGAGATATGATGAGGGCAGTTTATAGAGGTCTGTGATACTACAGGCGGACTCAATAACAGTATCGCATAAATTTTTGGATCGTTCGATTTGTAATTTATAATTCGGTTTTGGTCTCGGTTCTAATTACCAAATTTTTTGTTGAAAATCTCTCGTTTAGGAAATTAGCTTTTATTAAATAATTTTTGAAATATGGAACTTCTTGGAACTCCACTTACCTAATTGTCAAAATTGGGCTGGTTTTATATTTCTGGTAAAACTTTAAATTTTTTTCAAAATTCTTGTGTTCGTTTTTAGCTTCTTTTGATAACTTGTTTTACTTTTGTGTCATTTTGTTTTAGTTTTGTGTCAACTATTTAGTTCAATTGTTTTAACTGTCCCTATGGACTTTTATAACCTTAGTTTAGCTAATGTCTTTTTTTTCTTTTGAAAATAAGTCTTTTTACTAAGTTTTTTCCTATAAATTGTGGAAGATATTGCGGATTTGTTTAGTGTTTTCGCATGTAGTTTTCAGACTGGAAAAAAAATATTTAGTTATCCGCATATCTTTATTAATAAAGGTCATTTGAATTTCTTATTTTCATTAAAGAAATAAAAACCATTGCGATAACCTAGATGAATATTTGTATACAGGATTTTTCCTCCATTGTGCTCTATATAGCGGAAGGTGATAGTACTTACTCACTTAGGGAAACAAATAATTGAATAGCAGGGGCGTGGCATATCAATCGTTTCGGAGTTACAAGATGATTAAGATATTGTGCTAGGTTTTCACAAAATAACCGGTAACTTCAATAGTACAAGATGTACGACAACTGTCTAAACCAGGTTGTATGCAAAACTTCATGTCCTTTCCAACGACTTCTCAACCAGCCCCGCACTCCTATCCCGACGGGAGTTATTGTGGTCTAAACTAAAAATGTCCGATTTTTACCATTTTTTATTTTAACATAACTTTTTTTAATAAAACCTCCAAACCGTGGATTCTCCTCTTTAATTTGACCAAATACCCATTAAAGTGTTTTAAGCTCTTAGCCTATTCTCAAACTTATTCTCAAACCTGAAAGATAATAATTTGTGCCCTTAGCGACTGAAAACACGTAATTTTAAAAAGTATCGTCGAATTTCGGTATGACCTTAATAGATTATAATAACTACATATTTAACCCCTGCAGGTAGCACATAGGGTGTATCGGTAAAATTAAAGCGCAGAGTTTACAGTTGATAGCTTTTATATAAATACGTTATGTTAAACCAAAATAACTCTCGTGTGGAGAGCAGTACGGGAATGGTTTAGCAGTTGTTGGAAAGGCCATGAAGTTCTGCATATAATGTGTACTTCTTTATGTTACAGGGTGTTTTAGAAAACCTATCATAATTTCATAATCACTCTGTAACTCCGACACGGTTTATATCCCCCCCTCGCCCCCATACAATTTTTTGTTTGTTACCTCCCATTCTATTGACCACCATGGAGAAAACCCCCTGTATAATTCGCTTGATTAATTTTTCTGGAGTGGTTTTTCGCAACTATTTCTCGAACGGTTCGTCGGACAGTAAAAATGATTATAACCAAATTTTTAAAATTTTGTATTCTGCAGAAAAACTACAATATCCGTATGGCAACACCACGTAGGGGTTGCCCGATCTAATTTATTTTTTAAGTTGTTTTTACTATTTCCATGAAAACTCCATGTAAAAAATTTCATTTCTCTATGCAGACGCGTTCTCAGGCAGTGCCCAAATATATTGTAATATATTCATTAAATTAATACGGTCGCAAAGAAACATGCTCGGTAGAGATGTAATATATCTAAAGTTGGTATGATCGCCATGTTATATATTTATCCTATTAATCGTATCACCATGTAGTCTTTAAAGGCGATATATGCACCAATAGCAATAAAAGAAGTGGAGCCAGCCACAAGACAGATCTCCTTTGAGAGAATAGAGGCAGCCACAAGACAGATTTCTAATGGAGAAAAAACTGAATGCTTTATTGAGGTAATACAAAATTATTTATATAAAAATAATTCACTACTCACTCAATCATTCAATCTCTTCTGACCTCAAACGCATACTTGCATCTTGTTACAATCATTATGGATCTTACTGATTCTTTGTTTTGTTTATGAAATGTGAATTGTTTTCGTGTATACACTTATGTGGCTTTATGATGTAATTGTTATTTTTACGGAATCCAGGTATCGTAATTCCCATCTTCGAACATAAGTTTCCGTTATTTTATAAAGGCCGTGTGCAAAAATTGAGCTCACTAAGTAAACGCATCCTTGTAATGTTCTCAGGATCAGTGGCGGATCCCAATAGGGGGAGTGGGGGCGCTTCCCTGAAGACAAAAAAAATTGCAGTAGATGTGCTGAATTTTTCTACTGCACTTATTGTAAAAAAACATAAAAATGGAAACGTTCAATTTGAAGCAGATATTATTGGGATAAAAGCGATAAGAGATTAGTTTTAAATGAAAACAGCAGCCAAAGGTTCGTTGATAAGTCGCCGTTGTAAAGACGGCTCGTTAGAATATTATTAGCGTTTTAAAGCAAATATTTAAAGAAACAATTAGAACTTGTAATTGGAGAAATTCAATGAAACTACACAACGGAAAACAAATCATTGTATATTGTTGTATTGAGCTATTACATTTAAAAAAAAAAACAAACAAAAAAAAAAAAAATTATTTCGTTAAATGTAATAGTAGAATATTTAGCTAAAACGTTAAATAAAAAAAATCTAAATGCTGGTTGGGAAGTTCTCAATCATTATCTTGGATAAATAGATTGGTCGGTCTGTTATTATTCAATGGATGTTGATGAATGCACATTACCACTTAGTGACATACTTAGTCTTGGCATGCATGAATACATTCCTTATTCTTACAGCAGGCCTCAACAACAGTAAAATCGCTCTTGGTTTAACGATAATTTCAACCAAGTAATAAAAGCGAAAGGGTCTGCTTTTCGCGCTTATCAACTGCATCCATGTCCCGGGCTAAGACAAGTCTTCAAGATCAGAGTGTGAGATAAAGAATCTTGGCAAGTCGCAAAAGCAGCTAAGTTTTCTGGTCTCTGGTCAAAAACATCAGGAACAACCCCAACAGTTCCTCACTACTTATTAATGGTGAAGTGGTTGTTGATTCCCTGGATCAAGCTAATATTTTGACTGGTAGATTCGCTTCAAATTTTCTATATAGGAGACAACACACATTCGTAAGAGAGATGTGATCAAGGTGTTAATTAAAACCTGTGCCTCACCCCTAATCAATGATCGCAATTATGGCTTCCGGACTAGACGCCCATCTGGAGACTTGCTGATTTTTTCTTGTGGAACATTCGAACCGAAGTCTTCACAATTTTCGTAATTACAAAACCGTTGTTCTAGATAATGGAAAGGTCGTTGATAGAGTGTGGCTTCCAGCCCTCTTAGTTAAACTTAAATCACTTGATCTCTGCCCTCCTCTTCTATTATAGACTGAGATTTTTTACCTGATTGCATAATACCAGTTGTACTAGATCGGGTTTTACCAGAACCTCACCCTATAAATGCCGATATGCCCCAAGGATCTATTATCTTTCCATTTAATTTCTTACTTTTCATTAATGATCTACTTTCCCTTACTTTTAATCCCATTCATAGCTTTGCCTATGACAGTAGCCTTGACTTCGCTTAATCTTTTGACACTCTTGGGGATTCCAGACAGAATGCCACATCTGTTTGTAAGATTGCATGATTAGATCATTGAATAACGACCTTGATAGTATCAAATTGTACCGCTGACAGTACCCTTGATAATCTTGTGGACTGCAGAGGGAATGCCACGTTTGTCAAACGGGATGATATGATTAGATCAATGAACAACGATCTTTATCATATCCTCGCTCATATTCTGTCTCATCTTTTTGAAGCAAGATCATAAGTTTTCGCTCCCATTTCCTTTGAAGGACTTTAGTAGAGGTAAGATATGTAGGGCTTTAATTCCTGTATTTTGCAAAGTTACTATTTATGATGAATTCGTCAAATTGAACAAAATGTGTTTCCCTATTTGTACTAACTAAAATGGATAATTTGGAAGTTTTACACTTCCAAAATTTACAAACAAAAACAAAATAAATAATTTAACACCTCGTTTGACTTTCGCGAGGGCAAAAATTGAACGATGAGCAACTCACTTATCTGTTCGACAGGTATCTTTTAAATGATAAATTTTGTGCATTTGATATTTGCGAGTAGTAGCGAGTATTTTGGAACGTTTGATCTGTTTCCAGCTTATACAGTTTTTAAATCAAAGTTACGCCACCCTCAGAGGAATCCTGGATACGCCCCTGCTCTAACAATGACTTGACCAATGTGAATAGCACCATCAATCATCACAAAACCGTCGAAAATTTCCCACGAATACTTTATTTATTTGTTGTTGTTAACCATTTTATTTTTAAATATTATTACATACATTTATGTCATATATGTCTATTATTTATATAATTTATTATTATTTGTAAAATCTGCTGCACTGACTTACGCTATTAGTTATTTTGATCTTAAATCACTACCAATAATCTTTTTAAACCACTGCCGCTTATAGTTCCCTAGGTATTTTTGAATTTCTCTGCTATTATTTGCTATCTGTACAAATTTAAAAAGCTTACTTACTGAAAACTAACTACCTAACCACTTCTGGTATCAATATGTTGTGATATTTGATCCGACTTCATTCCGTAGTTTTATTATGCTGCAACAAGTGAAATGGTGTTACATTGTTTTGTGATGTTTTGATGATGTCTATGTGTAGCAATCCCGAGCAATCTGGAGTTAGCATAGGGACAGACAGACAGACGGACAGAAACTGATAAACCGACGGAGAGATAAACAGACTGACGGCCGCACAGAGAGATAGACGAACATGCAAAAATAAAAATGACATTTAATATTATGCGGGGTGTCCTATACATTTTACTCTACTACCATTGGTTTTATCCTTTGATTTCATCATATAATGTACAAAAATATGATAAATTCAACTTTACTAAATAGTATAAACAAGAAACCAGAACTAAAACAGAACTAATATACAGAAAAATTTTGATAGTCAATTATTCAAAAATGTTTTCTCAGGCTCACCTAGAATCACTTATCTGTCAGAAATTTCATGGTACAAACTACAGTAGTCTCTCAACTTTTGTAAACTTTGAGATTGGTTTACTTTTCTTCCTGTTTTAATTGCAATCACGTTTGATTCGAATCTGTCGTAAATATTTTTCTTTCCGAAACTTTTAATTATTTCACTTACAGGAATTTAACATTCAGCGTTAATTCCATGGCGAAGTCCAAATAGGTACTCAGCACAAGTTAAGTTCTCAGTTTGCATATCATTTTCTCAATATTTCAACTCTTGGAATTAAAGCTCACTTTGTAAGCAGTTCAATATGACTAAAACCACTTCGATGAGTTCGAGAAGAATGAATATCTGCAATTGTGTTTAATTAATTTATATGAAGTGAAGAATTACGACTTACAGGGTTCACTGTAAGGATTTATGCAGATCTGCGAAGAATCTTATCATTATTGCTTCCAACATAGTTAATTCTACATCTACTCTTTACTTTACTTTGAATTTGCTCACTTTTGTTTTTAAAAGAGTAAGGCTTCCAGTGCACAAAAGTCATTGAACCGAATTATTGGTATAATTTGTTATCGGAGCAATAGTGGCTTCCTATTCTGTAGCTACTCATTGCTTTTGTTTAGAAATAAACGTTATAATTTTTCCCTTATGTTAAAGTGCTCACGGTATACGTATGCATGACTCGAAGATGTGGCTTCGTATCTAAATACTATAGCGAAATTTAAATATTTTTTATGCATATAAATATCTCAGCAACAAGAAAAAAAAGTGAGTGGAGTCTGCGAGATAAGCTAAAGTAATTACTTCTCTTAACCCTTTCGGACACGAATTTTTTCTACGCGCTGAAAACTTTTGTTATCTTAATTTTTAATGTCACGGGAACTTAAATATATAATAAAAAGCAGCCGTTCAACAAAAACATTAAAAATATAGGTTTTCGAGATTGTCCATCCCAGTGGAAATACGGACTCAGAGGGCGCAAAATGTTTTTATACATTAAAATTATAAAAAATGTTATGGTTAGTTCAAATTCTTTTTATTTATACTTTTTATTATTCTTCTAATAATACAAAAAATAATAATAATAGTATTTCTAGTAAAATAAATAGCATATAAATGTGGAAAACTGAAAGAAATTCATCACATACAATTTTTCCTTCGGGTGCAAAACTACATACAGAAACTTTAAAAAATAATATCTACCTCTTATTTAAATCTGTTGGTAAATTTTTTTTAAACAATTGCTCCTTTTATAAAACATAAATGAACTTTATGCTTGAGGCAGTACCTATACAGGAGCTTTATAAGTTCAATTTACTGTTTTACAACGTGCTTCCACTTTCTTCTCCTCATATTCTTGTAGGTGATCAATGGTGTCAAGTCTAATTTGTGTCAATGTCCTTTTTTCTGTAAAGACCCTGCCTGTTGAAGTACAATCCTCCTGCTCTACTGAAGTGCCTGACCTACAGGGCTTTGTACCAGACATTGGTTTTCCATCAAATAGCAATAAATCAGATAGCCTTAAGAGGAGTCAGTACCAATATTTGCAAGTTTCAATGCGAATTTCTGGCTAACTGTTTGTAGCAGAATAATGATTTATATCTTAAATTAAAATGAAGAAGTCTAGTAAATAACGTCGGCAAAAATTAAAAAAAGTGTATTGGAATGGAGATATTAGCTCGGAAACTTGTAAAAAATAGTAAAAATTGTTGTCTTTTAAATGAAATTCCTGTGGGTAGGTATTCTCATTTCTTTAAATTGTGATTGTTTTAGAAAGATAAGGCCTAGATCTAGCAAAAAACGTCGAGCTTTTTCATTTTTACTGGCGCTTTTTATAATTATTTGACTCTAATAGTACTTGTTTTTTCTCCCGATATTTCACCGACGAGAAATTGCAATATTTATTTGAAAGTTGTTTAAATACAAAGCAAAATAGCATATTTAACAATTATGGGCAAAAAAATTTAGGAGAGGTATAATTCTCATTAAAAGTTTTCAATTTATTTGAACTGCAAATTAAATTGATGCGCTGGGTATCTGTCTTTTACGCTAGATGTGTCTAATGAGACTGTGGTCTAGATCTAGGATAATTTCATATGATTTTCTCAATTTGAGGATACAAACCTACGCATGGTAAATTTTATTGCCTACATGCTCGATGAAATTTTTGCTGAGTACTGACTGCTCTTAATTAATTCTCGTTAAAAATTTTCAATTTATGTGAACTGCAAATTTTAATTTTTCGTCTTAAATTGTATGGTTTTGTCGGATGTTGGGTTTCTGTCTTTTGCGGTAGATGTATCTAATGTGCTCTGTGGTCTAGGTCTAAGCTAATTTATGTGAATTTTCTCACTATCAGGACACAAACCCGCGTATAGTAAATTTTATTACCTACAGGTTCGCTGGTATCTAAATTGAAACTTTTGCTGAGTACTGACGGCTCTTAATCGCAATTGTAATAAATCCAGGGTATGTTTTTCGGACATTTATAGGCGCTGACAATCGGCTTTGTAATTTGGCCAGCTATTAACAACCACAGTATCTACGTCATGAAGTATGGGTCATAGTGGCCAATTTCGGGATTTTACATGGATACTATAGCAGCTGATAAATTGATCATTCTTATTAACTCCTCCCACTGACGACTTGAACAAACGCACCACCTCTGGTCTACATACGGTCACATATTTTGATGCTGTTTTATTCCATCTATCAACTTGAACTTTTACACCAATTCCGGTGAAATTGGATCCCTACAGGCTTATTATCCAATCGTAATCTTAGAACAAAATTCTCATCGTTACTTACGACTTCTTCACAAAAACCACGATTATTTTTCTTTAAGTTTTTGTCATATGGAAAGTAGTATTTGGAAATGTATTCTTTCTTATTGTTCCAGCTGCATTAATGCCCATTTGCTTCAGAACATACAGAAGGTTGTAAGTCGTGAAGAAGTTGTCAACAAATAGATTGTTGCCTGCACTAACTGACTTATATATGTAGATGCATGCCTACTTATGCTCGTTGACCGAAATCACCTTGATATTCTTGTTTTAATTCCGCCATTTTCCCATGATAAAAATTGTTTATTTCCTGTGGTTTTGATTTACCTTTAAAACAGGTTCAACTTTAAATATGGCCTGTGTTAGTTTTTGGAGTCTGCAAATTATCTACTAAATGTAAGTGTGTGCGAATAGCGAAAAATCTATCTCGGGTCATAGTATTTGAAGCTTTCGATATTCCTGTATTTCGATACCAAAATATCCTTACCCGTCGAAAGCGTAAAGAACCCATGAAGATATGTAGCCCGAAAAGACCACGGATTTCAGAACCAGTATTGTGTTTGTACTTAGAAGTCTGTTGTGGCGCTATATACTATATGTTTGTTTGCCATGCTTTATTATAGTTCTGTGGTAATATATTTTTCGAAATACTAAAGTGGATTTTTTTTCTTCATCAGACTCATCAAATCTATCCACACTTTGTTCATCCTCAGACCGTCTCACGTATGGACGATTTCTCCATTTAATATTCCTTTTATCAATCAATAAGTAGGGTGTCTCCGCAATTTCAATCTTGGATGGTGATGAATTGATTACGTAATCACAACACTCTCGTAGCTCTGTCGTTCAGATTCATCTTCCCCAAAAGTGACCCCTAAGCTTCCATAGTAGGTTTTTCCTCATTGATGGTTAGTTTGGAGACACCTGTTCAAAGGTAATTCATTATGCTACTTTTCAAGGAATATCCTTTTATTTATATCTGGTTAATCTTTGTTTTATTTTGCGATACATATATTTCGTCCTCGCTAAATTTGAAATTGTGGAGGGGCTAATATGTTATCAAACCACTATTTAGCTCTTACAAAATATGTTTTTAATAAATATATTCTTTTTAATTGTTTCACCACTCCGCAAACGCTCCTGTTATTGTTACTAGAATAGATAAACAAATGAAGAAAATATAACTCATACGCATTGCTCTAGTTAAGTTTGATGTATTAAACAATAATATTGTGAAGCCAAGAAAGGGTTAAGCTACAAACTGACGATTTCGAAGAATACGTTTGTAAGAAACTAGATTGGGTTTAATAATTTTGTTCCATCAACCCTTTTGTTTCAAATTAAGAAGAGTCAGTGCCAAGCTTTGCTAGTTTCATACATTTTTCAATGTGAATTTCTGGCAAACCATTTATAGCAGAATATGATTTATACCTTAAATCAAAGATATCGAAGAGGCCTAGTGTATAACGTCGGGAAAAATAAATAAAAATGTATTGGAATACAGACATTATCTCGGAAACTTCTAAACTTACAAACTTACAAACTTGTAAATTAAATTGACAAAAAAATGAAACATAAATTAGGAGATTTTTTTTGGCTAAAGATTTTTAACAAATTTTGGGAATTTTTTATTGAAACATACTAGCAAATAAGCAAATTTTTCTTTTACAAGCTGCTAAAATTTAAAGATATTTTTTCTTATTCCTTAGCCTATGAGAAATTTTGCATATTTTTATGAATTGAAATAAGAAAAATGCTTTGATATTAATTTAGTTACTAATGCTGAAAAAAAAAGTAAAAGGTTAACGTTCGTATGTAAGCCAGACAAAAGAAACTGACTGACCCCTTTTACTAGCTATCCTCAGTTAACGTTTGTATTTTCATAGAATTCATTGACTGGAGATAATATTGATTTTTTTCTATAATTAGCTTTAAATCGCATAGAGTCTTCTAAATCTAATTTCAGGTAGAATACCTGCCATTTCAGCATAAACACCAAACCGGCCGATTTAAGTCCTGTCCAAAAGCACTTATTTGAATTCTTTTTAGTGATTTTAATTGAATTTTGGTATTTGCTACTACGCGATAGCGCTCACTTTTTCGCAGGGTACTTTCACATAATGAAAATAATTTTCACACGGGCTCATTCTGCTTATTTGTAAACATATTGTGTTAACCCAGTCTACTCGGCCTTCTTCGTTTAGTTGTTGGATTAAAGATTAGAACAGCCCAAAGATTAAAGGAACTATTGCAATGCCAGAGTAGAGTGGAATCACCAGATTGCATTTTCTCTCATCGTCTTACCAACGTGAGATACTCTACCATTGTAAACGCTCCTAAACTCTTGTTCAGACGGTGAAGTGCAGCCCAAAATTTAAATCTTACTGCAGCGCCGAAAAGCAGCCCAAAAATCGATCACTCTTATTGAAGCAGCTAGAGAAACTCTTACTTCGGATAGGAAAAGGGGAACAGCTGTTTAGGATAGCTCCCAAATCTAAACACCGCCGTCTGGTATATCAATGCCTAATGATTCTTTTAATTATATTTCCTTATCCTATTTATACAACACAATTCATATTTAATCAATTATTATTCTTATATTTAGCTTACAGTGCATATATTTATAACAGAAACAGAAATTATTGGCCCAGACAGTAGCAGAATAATTATAACAATTCAAATCAGTATCTACATCAAAATAGATACAAACTAAATAACGTCAATACACCAAATCAGACACAGAATCAGAATAATAACGAGAATATAGCACTAAGGCCAGGTAGTTATACACAAAATAATAACCGAGAAAGAAGAATAAATTACCTGGAGTCGGGGGAATCTCGGGACTCTCAACAAGAGGTAGAATCAAAGAGGTTGGGCGATATAAACCAAGAATACTCACACTCAATATCTCATTAACAAATTTTATAAATGCATATGTAGAAATATGTGACTCTGTGTGTACATTTATAGTTGACACAGGAGTAGATATTTCTATGTTTAAGAGGGAAAATAAATAAAGCCCAAATTTACTATCCAAATAGCAACAGCATTATACTGGGTGTAACTGCATCAAAGAAGCAGTCCATTGGGGTTACTTATATTAAATATACTTTAACAACCAATTTTTGGTTAACCATTCATTCAAAATATTAGATGATGACCTTTCCATTGGGGCTGATGCCATTTTAAGAATAGACTTCCTAACAAAGTTCAAGCCCAATATTGATTATGACACCTGGACGCTGACAATCAAAGTTCATGGTGAATAATTATAGATACCAATAATGAGTGAACCTTCCTCAGATTCCATTTTCATCCCAAATCAATGCGAAATAGTGAGAAAGGTAAACATTCTCAATCAGAGTAATTCCAACGACAAAGTCGTAACAGAGAAATAAATAGAGCCTGGAATTTTCGTTGCAGGAACGATAAGCACAGCCAAGAACCCACTAGTACGAATCTTAAACAGTATCAATAGAGCAGTAATGATCAATAAACTTAATGTCTCAACACAACCATTGTCAGAACAAATAGAGCAGACTGCATTATTTCTCACTTTGAGAGAGTATGTCGAGAGTTTGAGTATATTTTTCTTCTGGAGGAAGACGTGCTTTCGACAAACAATTCCTATAATCAAAATATAGAACTATTGGACAACCGAGCAATATACAAAAAACATTGCCGAATACCGGAAGCCCACAAATACGAAATAAATAGTCAAGTAGAGAAAATGCTCAGTCTCACAGTTTAATTATGGAATATTTCTGGTACCAAAGAAGTCAACTGGTCAAAGAAAAAAATAACGAGCTGTAGTTTATTTCCGCAACTGAAACAAAAAAGTCAAAGCCTTTACTTCCACGACAACCTGAAGGCATTCTCGATCAATTGGATCAAGCCAATGTCTTCATCACATAAGACCTCATCATGTCAGGTTTTCATCAAATTCCGCTAGATAAAAAGCATAGAAAGCTTACCGCTTTCTCTAACAAGCAAGGATATTATCAATATCCCTTCGGGCTCAACATAATCCAAAACAGCTTCTAAAGAATGATGAGCATTTCCATGGCTGGAGTAACACCAGAAATAGCATTTTTATATATTGACAATATCATCATGTTAGGAAGCTCTGAATCACATCACCTCACAAATTTAATAACGGTACTTAACAGACTTCGTACTAGAAACCTAAAACTGAACCCAGAAAATGTAAGTTCTTCCAAACACAAGTTACCTATTTAGGACACCAGATATTGGCACAGGGCTTCAAACCAGACAGTTCTAAATACAAAACTATAAAATCCCTAAAAACGCAGACAACCTTCGACGCTTCGTCGCTTTTTCTAATTACTACAGACGATTTGTCCCAAACTTTGCGAATATCGCACTTCCCTTGAACAAATTACTCCGAAAGAATATTAAAATCGACTGGTCAGAAAATCATGAAAAGGCAAACAAATCGTAATGTCACCAACAATCCTGGGTTCAAGGCGATTCTACTCCACTTTTAAAAAAAAGTGAATTGAAGACTGATTTTGTCACCTACTATTTCTTTGTGCAACTTATTAATATGTAGAGCCTCAATATGGTTGGAATTCCTTATAAATCGGTTCTAAAAATCCGGTTTAAATTCAAAATGGTTCTATTCTTTATGCACGTAAGCAACAAAGCATGGCTATTCCATTGTGTAGCAAAGTGCTTCTATTCCCATGGGAATTTATATCAGTTGCGATCATCCTAGGATCAAAGTGATGTTATGGTCGTAGCATACTGCATGCAGCAGCATGACGATTTGGCTGCCACTTTCGCGAGGTTGCACGTTTCACATCTGACGGCGCGCCACTCGCTAGAAGTCTTAAAGAAAAATAAGAAGAAGAGAAGAAAAATTCGTGACAGGCGAAGAACGAAAGCAATAAAAAAGTTTGTCCTGCTAGTACTAAAAGGGAAATGAAGAAAAAATACGAGCGGCATCTGTGAGTAATCATCCTGAAATATACAACGTGCTACGATTTCAGGTGCAAGAAAAGTAACCTACAACGAGATAGTGCGATTCTTTTTGCTGCAAGCACTAGCGCTCTTTGGCCACCTACCATTTAGCCAGCTATATCAATCGGGACACTGAAAATTTGCTGCCCTCAGTGTCATATGTGTGGATGGGGCAATGGCGGTGAAGGCACAACATCTGCGCCATCACTTAGATAATGGTAAGTGGTGTAAAGGTCCCTTCTGGACCGGATGTGTTGCCACTGGCTTTTTTAGGCACGATATCTTTTTGTATATGGAAGGTGACAGCAGCAGGTTTTCGTGGAACCCCCCACACTCTCCGCCAATAGCCGAGGCGAGCTAACGCGCCAGTGTTCACCCAGTGTTCTGTCAACTCATGCTGGCAGTCTGCACTTCACGTCCAATCTAATCGCTCAACATAGTTTCATAATAGTGAGTCTATTCCTTCTAATGATTACTTTGGCGCAAAAGTCATGTATATATTAACCGTTTTCCTTATTGTCATCTGAGCTAGGGGGAAGAGCGTTGCTTGAGCATGAGCATTGAACAGTAGTTAGATAGTTATCTAAGTTCGGGGGAAGAGCATTGTTTGAACATGAACAGTTGTTTGTTTAGTTAGCCATATAAGCTCAGGGAAGAAGCACCGCTTCGGCAGTCTGTAGTCATCTAAGATCAGGGAGAAGCATCGTGTGGACAGTATTAGTTTGTTTGATTATTCAGTTGCTTAAATTTCAAAATGAATACCGTTTAGGAAGTCGGAAAATATTTGAAATATCATAGAATCGACCGAATCTCCTTTGGTAACAAACTGTCCTAGCTAGGAAGCGTGATGAATTTTATAAAATTAATACCAAGTCTGCACAGGATACTTTCATTTTGACATACTGAGAAATTGAAAACCCCAAAAGGACTGAACGGAGTTAAAAGAATGGATCAAGGCAAGGAGTTTCTGTGAAATATTGTGTTCGAATGTTTTCAAAAGAACTGAAACCTGTGTGTCAGAGAGCCTTTTAAATCTACTTAGAATTTCTAAAAGTCGTGTCCAGCGTTTATGAAAGTTCTATTTGAAAACAAGAAGTGCTCCTGTTGAGAAAAGAGGTGGCGATAGAAAGGCTGCCAAGTATTCGGAGAGAAAGGTAAGTATTATTATTGAGAATATAACAAAATATAAAAGAAATGCACTATTGTCGCAGTAAGGTCGGTAAGCGGCAGTTCTTATCTAGTGATCCATCCATTAATAAAATATATAGAGCATACATAACTGAAAATCCAGACATAGATGTGAAGTCAAGTTATTTTCGAATGGTTTTCAACAACAATTTCAATTTGGGCTTCAAAGCACCATCGTCTGAAGTATGGTCTACTTGTTTACGGCTACAAGATCAGATCAAAATGGAAAAGGGTAATGACAAGAAGGTCCAACTAATAACTCAAAGAAGAGGTCACAAAATCAGAAGCAAGGAATTTTTCATTATTTTAAATGAAAAGAAAGATGGTTTATTGACTATGTCATTCGACTGCCAAAAAAATATGATCTTGCGGAAATTACCTGATCAAGCTGTGGAATTTAGTCGATAACTTTACCTGTACATGTTTGGGATTGTAATCGGCACTGCACGGGACCCTTTAACAAAAATTAATGTATTTTTTCCACTGGACAGAAGGCATTTGTCCAAAACGATCCTGTGAGATAGCTTCGGCAGTATATCATCGCTTATATAATACGAATTTTGAAGACATTAAAACAGTAAGACTGGTAGCCGACGGATGTGTAGGGCATAACAAAAATACAGTTATTGTAGGGATGTGTTTGTACTGGCTTACAAAAGAAGTTCCGCATAATATTAAATCTATTGAATTGGTTTTTCCTGTTGTCGGTCATTCATACATCCCTCCAGACCGCGTTTTTGCCCAAATTGAGAAGAAAGTTAAAGCAAAAGAGACTATTGTAATGGTTGAGGATTATCTCGACATTTACAATGAACACAGAACCACAGTTCAGTTAGCCAGCGATTTTTGCCCAGTGTTAGATTTCAATACTGCGACCTCTGAATAATAAAGTTACCTGTAACTGGCATTTTGGATTTAATGAATCAAAAAGATTAAATATTACAAGAAAAAAAATCATTCGATTTATGTCAGAGGAGAAATTTTTTATAGATCCGATACTGGAAGTAACGGCTCATTTACAAAGCGTGGCAAAAGTATCAGCGATGAATCCAAGAACAATGCCAATCGGAACAAAAGTTAGGCACGAAAAATTGAAAGATGTTGGTAAACTCTTGCAGAAAGAGTTCGGAAATGATTGGAAAGTGTTTGCAAACTTGCAATTTTACAAAAATATTGTTGATGCTGCAATTATTGAAGATTGTAGTAATGAAGAAGAGGATCCAATTTGCGAGCATGCGAGCAGTGAAGAAGTGGTTCTGAGAGTATAAAATTTACTCTTAAAGTACAAATTGAATTTGTGATAATTTAATTTTTTTATATTCTTTAAAACTGAACTTAATTTTATATTTTGTTGATTATTTTAATATGTAATAAATAATAGTAAGACAGAATTAGAACAATTTTATTTTTATTTCACTGCAATAAATTTACTACTAAATTTTTATTATTTTCAAAAGTCATGTATTCCAAGTTAATTATTTTCAAAACAGATCTATGAGCATCACATTGGCTCTATTCCAAACTAAACATTAAATTTGTGAAAAACGCTGTTGCTTTCAATTTATGAAACTTATAATACTATTTTTCATGATAGTGCAATACAATATAAAGATGCAGAAATTTAGGTTTGTTGATGTATACATTAAGAATAAGTTTTCTTGCATTATCCTTAAATCGCTTATAATGGAATAGACTCGCTTTAAACCCAGTAGACACAATTACATATTATAAACCCTATGTTTACGGCAGAATATTCGAAATAAGAACCGATCACAGACCACTCGCGTACCTGTTTGGTCTGAATTTGGTCTGACTCTTCTCTAGTGATTTCAGCTTTATAATAAAAGTTAATTGCTTTTGGTATCTCTAAGTTTTATTGCATGGGACATTGGGAATAAAAATGAGTAATAAAAATAAATCAAACAGGAATTACCATACGAAAATAATAAAATTCATTAATTCCATTCCTTTCCAAACAAAGACATGTTGAAGTAATTATAAAATTCATTAATTCCATTCCTTTCCAAATAAAGACATGTTGAAGTAATTATGTAGATGCTAAAGATGATGACTATCATTTGAAGATATTGTGGTGATTCGATCGATTGAATACGTTCTCCAAAACCCAAAGGATAAAACTCTTGTTCGAATGTGCTTCGTAATGTTTCTAGACTGTGACAATATTCAAAGTCGTTGAAGTTAAGTTTTTGTGAGCAAATTCAAAATCTTTAAAATTAGGCTTAATGAATTAATATAGGAAATTAAATTAAGCAATTTATGAGAAGGGTGTAGCGGAATATTATGTCGGTTATAATGTTGCGGATATAAGTTGCGCAGATATATTTATCGATATACTTTATAAACCCATATTAAGCCTTGGAATATTTTGAATTTACACCAAATTCTCAAAATCAAGTCAACAAAATATCACCTGTCATTAGTTCTGGGCTATTACAGTTACTACTAATAATACTATAAGTTAGGTGATATGACTGACGGTTCTGTTTTATTGAGGTACTCTAGGAGGTGAACACTTAACATTACATATATACATGTACCTTTTTTCCGTTATTTATAAATATAAATCCAGTCTTTCTTTATTTTAAATTGTTACTGAAACGAAGTTTAGTTTGTGTCGATTCCGAAAATATTGCAATATATTTTCTTTGAAGCACATTTATATCAACTTCATTAAGTGGAAAAAACTTTTTGCAAACGAAAAATGTTTGAAACAAAAATTTTATTTTCAAAGGAGGGTGTTTCGTATCAGTAGGAAACTTATACTCATCAGTATGGCTTGGTTCCTGCCTGCCGTATAGCCCAAAGTAACAGTCAAGCTGACCTCATATATACACTTATAATAATTCTTAAGTGTGAGTTATATTTAAAGCGATATACTAAGAATTTATTAAAGTAATTAGTAAGTATTTACTTAAATAAATCTATTAGGACCTTATCTGGCTGAAGGATTTACAGTAATGTGTTTAATGCAAACCATTTCAACTATATCTGAATTAACCTGGACTGAGCCACTTCCGTGTACATTACAATCTGTATGAAATGATTTTTAAACCAAACTAAGTTCAACAATTAATATTCCGAGATAGTAGACGAATAAAGTTACATTCGACAACATTCGTATTCATAGATGTGTACATTGTACGTAGGGTTTGAAACTTATTTGAAAGAGGACATAGATGGATTAGAACAAATAAGGGCAAATACATCATGTGAGAGCAAATTCTGTATAATACCAATTCGCCATCAAAGCATCCATGATCAGTTAGAATTGCATGTTTCTAACAGAATTGAAGCCTGAGATAGGTTCATCATTTAGTCCCTTTGATGGATTCAGAAATTACACTATTTCACTTGACCTTATCTTCATCTTGAATTACTAACGTATCTCAAATTCTACATTTTTAATCACGACAAAACTCCAAATCCTCGTAACCTTCTGCTCCTCAGTCAGCATCACTTTTCAAAATTGTGCTTAACAAGTGGATATAATCAAATCTATATGGATTATTATGACAATCATTAAACTGACTTCAGTAAAATTTTTGACCCTGTGGAACTCTTTCGAATGCCCTTTGGTTTAAAAACTCCAACTAAAACTTTCAAAAAACCTCTAAAGCAGGTTTCAATTTTACTTCAAGACTTAAGGCAAAAGCGTAGTGACTAGATTAAAAAGCCCAGAAAATTATTCTGCAGACTGAGCGAATGTAATCTAAAATTCAAAGCAAGAAAACATTTTTTTTCGGAATAAGGTGGTCTATCTGGGACATAAAATTCCCAGTGATGACTTCATTTCCAACCCCGACAGAGTAGAATGTGTACAAAGCATTCCAAAAGCGTTATATCATAAAACAGTTTAAAAGCTTCCTTCGTGTAGCCAACTACATACATATTGCAATATTTTCACTCTAATTTCTCTTAAATAGCACTACTCAAAGAACACAAATTTGTATGCGCCAACCAACATGCATGTATTTGAGTTCATTAGAAAAGTGGAAAGATTTACTAAATTTGCCTTTATTAAAAGCATACCCAGATTTTACTAACACATTTATTGTACCTGTAATAAGGTTCAAGTTTCTCTACAATACCAACAAATCAAAGCTATGTTTTTGTCCTATTTGTGTACGAAAATGTAAAAGATTTAAATAGCACTGTGGGGAGTTCAACCCTTAATATGGGCAGAAAAAGGGACATAAAGTAAAATTCCAAGCACATTTAACATATATTATTCTCAATTTAATAAGATATTCTACAACCTTTAGAGAGTTCGGAAAACATCTCGTCATTTACATAATATGTTCTTCTGGGATGTATCATGCCTACATATGAATCGAACATAAGCAGATATAACTGACCATTACAACCTGTTTTTTGGGTATGGAAAGCTCAACAAATGACTTCTTCCTGAATGACGTGTCTAACTTTATTGGAACGATGATATAATCGGCTGGTATTACAGTATCAGCGTAAAGGGTCGTACCACTTCATGATGTGACTGAAAACTTCAGATAATTATGGCCAGTTTCACAGTCAAGCCTTAAGCCACAACTATGGCTTAAGCCAAGGCTTAATAAATATTTCCGTTTTACAGTCAAGCCTTAAGTGATATCTCTGGCTTAAGGCAGGCTTGTTGCTGTGAAACACATAGGAAATTATTGCTAAATATATATTCTGCATAAATATTATAATTTTTGTTATTAAACGAACGTACATATTTCAAAAGTTATACTTTAAAACTAAATTGAAATTTTCCAAGCGAAAAATAGTTATCTAGTTAGCAGTTTCGAGTATTCTCTGGCAGCTGGTGTCAGCATTCCATTTGACGTTTTAGGAAGAAACCAAACATTTTAAGATAAAAATGAGTTATTTATCTGATTAAGAGGATACAAGCGGCAAAGAAATGTGTAATGTAATTGCGCAAGGTGTGACCCGAAACAAATTATAAGAAGGCGCCCGCAACATTTCGAGAAATGGGATAACGTTGATTTTTATTCTCGGATCCGACTTTAGAAACATTCGGCTATGATATTTTAGGTTGTCGAAACATTCTGTTACAATGATTTTTATTTGATATCCTTCCAGAAAAAAATCAGAACAAACTGGTAAATAACAAGTTCTTCTTTTAGGTTAGTTTTTAATCCACAATGGCAATTTTCCTTTAAAAAAATTCACAATTACAGCAGTGCTGATAACTTAAAAATTTTCATCTGCGGCTTAACTAAGCCTCAGCTTACTGAGTACTGTGAAACCGAATAGGCTTAAGTTCCGGGCGTAAGATACATCCGTGGCTTAGCTAAGCTCTCACTTAAGCCTGAACTGTGAAGCCGGCCTTTAGTGTAAATGGTCGTTAAGTGTAAACTATCTGCCTAACACTTCATGAAGTGCTAAGATTCGTCAAGTGTCTACGACAAATAGACTGACCCGAAGAAGTCTACATTACAGTTAATTAATAAACGTGCCTTCTGAACTCTGTCTCTAGGTAGGTTTCCCATTTGTTGATTGTCTAATATAGTTCGAATTGTATATTTCGGCTTGTATGTAAGTGAAAATTAAGTAGATGATTCATGAGAGGGTTTGTCACAAAACTATCAGCCCGCAAAAGTACCGGCTGGTTGGCATCATATTCGATATTTCCAGTTATCGTCCAGCTAGTAAGAGTGCACCTATGCGTCGATAAACGGTGCTAATATATGCAACTTATTTGGTTTTCTATTTCCAAATTGCGAATATCTTCCATGAAACTATTCTTTTGAACTTCATCGAGTATAAAAAGCTAAAGCTGCTTTAAGTTCTTTTACTCTTAAAAATTTTGTATCTTGACATTCGTTTTCATCTCGTTTTAAAATTCTTCTCCTTGTAAGCATAAATAACACTACCCGCTGCGATTTTCGTAATGAGTATCCATGAGGAATGATATATAATGAATGATTGCTCAACACACTGTTGCATTTATTGATAACAAAACATTTTCTAATTAGAAATTCAATAAAATGGTGGATAAGAATTTTTTATAAAAAGGCCAATAAGAGAAGAATAAAATAAGAATTGATCTAGCACAATTATATTTTATTTCATCATTCCAAACATATGGTATACCAAATCGTGGATTCCACTTCCATTGCCATACTATTTACGGCAAGTATTAAAATAAATTGTTGCCTTCTTTTTATACTAACCTAAACTTGCGATCAAGAGATTTACCTAAAAATATCAACGGCATATTACACTATTATAATATTACATTATAGTAAAAAATACAAAGTAAAAAAATATCAATGTCATGTACATTGTTGATTCATTCGACTATTCCAAAATTATAAAACTGCTACGCGTTTGCGAATGACTCCCTTTACGGTGCACAAGGCCAACCTAGTCATCCAGAAATATTATATAAACTAAGGGAACTATGCCATGCCTCGAAAATGTGCCCTTATATACCCTTCGATCTTAATATGTTACCTTTGGTAATCTTATATGTCTTATAGTAACGGAAAAAATTCATTATTGTTCTCATATACTTTTTGGTTATATTGTGTGACTTTTGGTAACGTTACATACCTTAAAGTAATGACAAAAGATCTGTGTCCTGTTATTCTTATAATAACTTTTGGTGTACGCGCCTCGTGTAGTGTAGTGAATAATTTTAGTTATACACAAAGAAAAAAGTCAAATGTCGTACAGACTAGTACAATTTTAAGAGGTAGGTCAAAAAAGATCTAGTTTGTGTATTGTCCCAACAACTTGGGTGATACTAAAAATTTTGGATTGATCAATAAATTATTGCACGATGTATACTCTGCTCCCGAATCTAATTCGATGAAACAATCCTGTATTAAAAAAAGGTTTCCTGTCTTATGAGGCAGCCACCGCTGAAATGAATGCTATAGGTAGAAAAAAGTGAGAGCGATATCAAGAATATCCTAGTAATTAGGCTATCTTTGGCGATATCCTCTTTTGAACAGTACTGAAAAAAAAAGATGAAAATAACGGCATCGCGAGAACACCCAAAGCCAATTTTAATAAGATGGTGGAACAACAACAAAAAGTTAGCTAATTAAACGTAGCGCTTATTTTATTATTTATTATTTTAAATTATTTTGTTTAAGAAATTGAAAGCAGATCAACATCCTTATAATATATGTAGGTAGTAATAGAGTCAAAAAGAAAACAAGTGCTTCAAGAAATTACGGTATGTATTTAATAAATATGTACATTATTTAGTGCATTAAAATTCATACTTAAATTATTTTAATTTCTCCAATCTACAACGAACCAACCGGAAACAACATCAAACAATAAAATGCGATTGCAGCAATTCGCCTCAAGCTCACCACATCAGCTTATACAATTTCCGAATTACATATATAATAAGAAATTTTCAAGCTTGCTACAGTTTTTACAGCCAAATCAACAGCAAAAATACCAACAACAATTCTTTGTCTATAGAAACAGCAACCACGCAAGCACCTCGTATATCACCAAGGTCAGAAATGAAGGTGACTTCTATCACGAAGTAGAAGAAATTGAGCTTAGTTTAGACGTCATGCTGCAACTGATGACGAACAATTAACGATACTTTTGTCTAATGAGCAAACATTGTTGACTAGCTAACATGTGTTGAAGTCCAACCAGATAGATTTAGAATAGTTAAAAATAGAAGTTCTTAAAATTCTTCTATTCTCCATCTTGACCGATTCTGACAAGTGTCGGATCGACTCCCGTCCGGGAAAAATAAATAAGATAAAAATTATGGAGCAATTGGTAAAGAAAAATGCTATGTTGGATATCTTACTAACCCGCCTGGATAGCAACAATTCCTTACCAACAACAATTGAAGCTGGTTGTTGCAGTGATAGTTCCAAAGTATATGTCCTTTTACCAATCATTTCATTTAAACAGCTTGAGAAAATTGAATCGGTTATGGCAAATAAAAATATATTTGGAGCAGTTGGCTCCTAATAAATTACATATTCAAACTTTATTATTATGATTATTATGATGAACTAATAAGTATTAGTGTTTCATTTTTATAGATTGAAAACAAGTCAATTATATGCTGCATCTAATGCAATATGATGGCTGCTACACATTGATCGACATTGTTTTAAGAAGAGAATTTTTGAAAAATTTATTTAGTGGTGGCTGAAGCAGAGAAACTAGTGGCAAATCGACTTTTAAGAGTTACAAAAATACGACAAAAGCATTTCATGCTATAATTAGAAAGGCCGACTTAGAATTTTCAGAAATTCCGTGCGAGAATTTCTTTAAAAGCATGGTGAAGAATGCTAAACGTCGTGCTTCTTTCTTTTGCATTGGGGATTGGTGATTCTAAAGGAAAAAGCGGCCAACGAATTTGCTATATAACAAAAGGGTTATTATAGCAGAAAATAATAATATTGATGTAAATACTGGTGATGCTAATGCTGTTGATGGCGCTAGAGAAGGGGAATTTCAAGAGGAAGATATTTTCTGTAGTCAGAAAACTGTAAATTTTGACATCATGTGTAAAGAAGTTGTGTTAAAGTTAGTTGAAAATGACAAAAACCAGAGGTATTAATGATGAAAAAGCAATGTATTTTCATATTGTACTGTATCATTTAGAAATAAATCTATTTTCTGTTTTTACAATAATATTTCTTTTAAATTACAAAATGCGAATAGTGTTATTAAAACAACTTCATAATCATGGTAGTCCATCGTAACTAGCTTGCACTTGATATCATGTAAGGTACGTATGCAATTTTTCCCGCATTTTCACAACAATCACTTTAAAACAGGTACCGAAAATAACTGGTATTTTTAAAATTTTAAACAAAAAAAAGCTGGGATAAATTATGATCGTGGAATTTAGTGGAATATACCATAAGATGTCTCGTGAAACCCGTTTCGATTCCTTTAAAGCTTTTGAAAACTTAACCTTTTATAAAAAAAAAAGCTAAAAAGAACTAAGCTGGAAAGGCTTTTTATTTTTTCTGGCAAAAATTAAAAGCCAGCTTGGCTTTATTCTGGCTAAAATAAAAAGCAAGGTTGACTTTATATTTTTTCAAGCTGGAAGTAAGAGGTTTTGAAGGCGCAAGTATAAAAAGCCAAGCTGGCGTCTTATTTTTAGGGACGGAATCAGTTATAAATTTTTACGAAAAAAGCTTAATTTACATGTTATTCCTGGCTGGTAATAGTTTTGAGGTAAAAATATAAAAAGCGAGCTCGGATTTTTATTTTTTTTTAGCCAAGCTAGCTTTTTATTTTTGCAAAAAGCTTTTCCAGCTCAGTTTTTATACCCTCCTAGATGAAATCATAGGGGTATACTAAGTTTGTCATTCCGTTTGTAACACCTCGAAATAATGATGGTAGAGCAAAATGGATTGGACACCCATTCATAATATTAAAAGTTATTTCGATTTTTGCATGTCCGTCCGTCTGTCCGTCCGTCCGTCCGTCTGTCCGTCCGTCCGTCCGTCTGTCCGTCCGTCTGTCCGTCTGTCCGTCCGTCCGTCCGTCTGTGCGCACGATAACTCTAGAACGCGTATACTTAAAGAGCTGAAATTTTGTACACGGACTTTGAAAAAAAAAAGTAAAATTAAGTTTGAAAATGAGACAAATCGGGCAACTGCTTCATGGGGTTGCCATATAAAAATTTCGTTTTCCGCTATATATTTGGACACTGCCTGAAAACGCATCGACGTAGAGGGCTGAAATTTCGTACATGATGTTTTTACTAGATTAGCAAATAAAATGTCAAAAATGGACTAAATCGGGCAACTCCTTCTTGGTGTTGCCATATAAAAAATTCGGTTTTTTACGTATACTTTGAAAACGATCAGTCCAAGACATTTTTATTGTACTAAGAACTTCTGCAGAATACGAAATCCTATAAAATTGGTTATTACCATTTTTTCTGTGCGACAAACTGTTCTAGAAATATATGCGAAAAACAACTTCAAAATCAATACTTGAATAGATCGGTGACCATACGAAATTTAATACGGGCATTCATCTAGGGTATCATAAGAATTGGTCTTAGACCAATTCTAGCTTTTTTACTTGTTTGAGCTTCAAATTATTATCGGGCAGAAATTCGGTCCCTGTTTAATACAATGATTTTTTTGGAGTTTCAAAGAAATTGGTTAACTCTTTTAAGCTGTAACCAAAAATGCATATATTTTGAACCACTGCACTAATCACGTCAAGAATTTCGTTTTAATATTTTAAAAACTATTTATTTAGCTTTCAGATGATCGATAAATAGATGGATAATGTGAAACCATCTAATTTCATTTTGTAAAAAATTCCACATTCATACCTATTTGTATTTCAACTAAATCGGTATGGATTTCTTTACACGTAATTTCCATTTTTAAAGCTGGGAATTTGTAATTCCTTTTTACATTTTCATTCTCCACCTGACCTTGTTCAATTATTTTTTTAGCTGCTTGACACAACTGATTTCTTCCACTTCGCAAATTATTTTTAATATATTTATAAAAAATAATAATTTTTCATGAAATATAATTTATTCTCAAAAAACTCTAAAACTAATTAAAATTCCAAATTTCCGGACATCGTCAGGTAGATGTTAAAAACTATGTACACTACTAGTAATGTAATCTACACCGTAAATTATCCTATATTTTTCAATATAATATTCAAGCCGACACAATAGCTATATCAAGATAATTTAAATACAGTCTCTGGGAACAAATCGTTATGGCGCAAAAAAGGACAAGAAAGTGTTCATATATATTGTAAAGAATATTATCATTTAGTATAACAATTCCTTATGTATTACAGGACTATACCGTATGCCAACCCTTTTCAATGCGCAAGACAATCAAGACCTCTAACTGTACAATGAAGCTCTAAAGGAATTTGATACTCCTCTACATACTGTGAAATGTTTACGGTATCCCGTGCAGACTAGTTTATTCTGTAATTACAAAAAGTTCCATCTCTCCATTTCATAACACACCTTTTATTATTCCTAAACGATAAGGTGAAGAGACTCTGCAAACGGAAAGACATCAATCTTGTTGACGGTAGTTCTTCCAGTGATGTACATATATTGTTTGTGATGTAATTCACATGTCTTAGTACGAAATGCTTCATCCGTTATTTTTGGGCATATTATTCATGGGAAAATGTTATAATACAAAACATAAAAATATTCCCCAATAGTTGTACTTTTTAAACATCCTTTTTGGCTACTAATGTGAACAAGGAAAGTAAATAAGAAGTTGCTCTTTAATATTTGAAACTTGTTTCCAGTTCATAATATTTGATTTACATTTAATGAATGCTCGCGCAGGAGACCATCAATGATAATACCGTTCGACAAAATATGTTTCGCTTCCTCCACAAAAGGAGTGATAAGATGGTTTCCCTTTACCGCAATAAGTTCTTATAATCACAGTTTGAAAATGAGGAGCTTCAGGAATGTTAAAAGAATTGGCCATTGAATTTATGTTTTCAGCTTCTATAAATAGGTATACCACATATGTTTATGTAAATGGAAATCGAACATAAATGCTTAATACTGCAGAAAATAATTTCGCAAACAAAACTCTATTCTTTGGTACCTAGCAAGAGTGTTGGTTACCTTCGCCTACTTGCCAAAGTGTAATAGTGCTTCTTGTTCGTAATAATGTCCATGAATCTACAGGAAATATATTCGGTAAACGATTACTAAAAATTCTTGTAATGCTATTAAGGCACTATGTCTTATGTAGAATTTATATAGTTTCACGTTAATATTGCCATCAACATTTTCAAATTCAAGAAACCAATTAGCTTTTACGTCTGGGTCTTCGTTCCTCTGAACAACAAAGTCTTTATAATTATTTAAATCTTTTTCGAAAGGTTACTTTTTTTCTGAAATTTGTCTGATCATTGGAACCGGTGCCATTACTTTTCTTCTCACAATTCATTTTGACGGTGCCAGAATTCTTGAGGAAGCAGATAGTGACGATATGGTAGGAATTGGATTTGTCGTAGAATTTGGTACAAAATTTAGCATTATAAACAAATTCTTTGAAACTCTCCGGTATTTTTCTTCAATTTCTAAATAACCATATTTATTGATTATAATAAAGCTCACAAAACGCACGCGCAGCAATTTCACAACCAGATGTGTAACTACATACGGGCTTTCATCTAGAGTATTGAAAGAATTGGTCCTAGACTAATTCTAAATTTTACACTCTACAAGTCAATTCTATTCGCAATCTCCTCTGTTATGCAGTGCACTGCACGGAACCAAAAGAACACAGCTTATATTTACTAATACATAAAGAATCACAAATTGAAAGGAAGAATTAAATCTGATGAATATACAATAATCTACAAAAGTAAGCGACGATTAATTACCTAGTCACGAACAAAATCATGTAGTTAGACATTCAACAACCGCCACTTCCGAAAAAACAAGGGAACAATTGCTCTGTGCGCGTCCTTTTTAAATCCCTTAGTAAGGAAATTTTGAAAATGGCTGCTAATTTCTACACACAATGGGAGTGGCAAAAATGTAAAATCTATAGCCACAATTTGGTTTTCATTATTTATTTAGTCATTCATCTGTGTATTATGTGTATTACGATTTTATTGTTTATTTCTTTTTTTCAGAAGATTAATTCATTAATTATTACGTGCACAATTTGATTTGAAATTTATTGTTATAAATTGTACATTTGTACCTATGCGGCAGTACTAGTTGCATGTGGACTCTGAATTTGTCATTTAATTTCTTCAACTTGTTCTTTCTCACTTCCACTTTTCTTCTCTTTCTATTTATTTTTTAAATTATTTAACTAATCGTTTAGTGAATGGACGTGCGTTGATGGATTGTGTCACGTGATATTCACCTGAGTTTTCAAGTGGTTTTTAGTGTTTTTTTTTTCAAATTTTTCTAAACTAGGTATAAAATAACCTGTTTTTACAGATACATTTTTGTTAATTTATTTACTTTTAACGTGTAAAACGTTTGCAACTTTGGTCCACTCTGTTCGTTTAGCTTTATAAATGTTTTTAACCTAATTTTATTTGAATTGAGGTTTTTACTCATTTCGTTACCTTTTGACTACGTATTGTTGTTGTTTTTGGTTTGTTTACATTTTATTCCAGGATAATTTGAGTGTAAAATGCTTTCAATTTGTATAGTTTTGTATTTTAAGATATTCGGATTGTTTTAAATAATCTTATTAATTTTCTTTTCTTTTATATATATTTTAGGTTAGTTGCTGTGATTCCAGTCAGTGCCTTTATCGACGAGATATCAGCTGTCGAGGATCTCACAAAGCTGGTATTTATTTCTTTTAATCTGTAAATTCTTATTGATGGTTATTTATTAATACCTGTTGTATAATATTTACCACTTGAATAGCAATAACTGTTTGTTCGGCACTGTTTCGTTTATTTTGTGAAATCATATATAATTATTTTTACATATTTTGTTTTATTAATCAAACTTAGTACAAGTATTATTATTTACTTTTTTGTTATTAAACAAACTTATTACAATACTTGTAATTTTTATACAAAAGGAGCTCTTACTTCACTTGTTGTTACTGTATGGTTAGAAATTATTGTATAATTCTAATATCAAAGGGGTATGTATATAAATCCATATGAAATTGATAAATTGTCAATGTAGAAAATATCATAAAGCTTCGAATAACTTTCTTCCGCCAATATATAAATGAGATTAATGAGGTTTCATATAAACTTAATATGCTGTAAGCATTAAATTGTGTAATAAGGCAATTTATAAATTTTGTTACGTTTTTAATTGAAAAAATTTCTAAAATATTAAGTATAGATTTTATAGAATTTTTCAAATAAACTCTCTTAAATATTTGGATTGATTTTACACGTGAACATATGAAAGAGTTTGATAAGATTTGATATAAATTTTGTTAATATAAAATTTTAAAGGTTTCGATGTAAGTGCTCTTTCCATTAGGAGGTGATGGCAGTAACCTAAAAATAATAATTCCTGATAGAGTGCATGTATTCCAGTCTAAAATAAAAATTTCATCAAGTATTTTGCGTGAATAGAAGCGAAATTCGTACATTTTCTCTTTCGCATTCAGCATATAAAAGAGCTTACCACTATTTTCAACAATACTAAAAACTTGGGTTTGAAATTTCAAACTCAATGACTTATTATAGCTGTGCAATAGTTATAAATTAGTGGTTATCTGAAATATTCTTAGAATAGTTAACAAAAAATCCAAATCAGGATAATGTATAAATATGTATCGAAAATTCTCATACATGTTGAATTTTTCTTCCATATATCGCTTTCAATTTTATGCAGGGCTTCGGAGTCCCTCGCTCTCAGCGAGTATCCTATCTACTGAAAATCGCATCAGCTTAATTGAAATTTTAATTTTGCCCCACTTCACTTATGGTAGTATTATATTACCTAAATTGGATAATTTTTGTACTGTAGACCGCAAGTTAATCGATCTGAAGCACACATATGAGTATATGTGCACAAAAAATTATTCATAAAAAGAAAACAATATACAATGAAAAGCATTAAAGCAAAAAAAAAAAAATGCGAGTTTTACTATACATGAAATAATGAATGATATACATGAATCAAATTGCAATAGAAAAATTGTAAACAAGCAAAACAATGAAGGAAAACGATTTACAATTAAAACTTGTTTATATCACGACGCCTCATAGTTATACAAATGAACTCATCATGGATAAACAAGCAAAAATCATATCGTCTAATGAACTTTGAGTATAGCAATAAAAAATTTACTCCGTGCTTTGGGTACACTGACCAATTTCAGATGATAGATCTTGTGAAATTCATTTTATATGCAAAATGTATGTAGTAATCGATTTTCCAATTACATAAAAAGCCTGTAATATATTCAATAAATTCGGAGTTTATTTCGACTCCACTTGGATACTATTCATTAAGCGAGCTCCCTTAGCTCAGCAATCGAAGACCTTTAAGGTAATTGAGCTCTTTAGCTCTTACCCCTTTACCTAACTTGACTTTGAGCTTCTTAGATTTAATCCAATCAAGTTGGCCAAGCTTTACTTTGAGCTTCTTAACTCTAACCAAGCGAGACATTGCCATTAGAGCTACCTACAGCTCTTGCAAATCGATTCACATATATTAAGACCAAACTTTGTAGCTTTCAGTTGGTCGAGATATTAGTATATAGAGCCTCTGTTAAGCTCTACCGCTTGTATCTCCTAGTTAATATAAATTTGTTTTCTTTCTTTCTTTCCGGTTTATTTTACTAAGAACCTATAAAGGTCAACACGAAATGTAATTAAAGTTTACCATATCATACATACCTACTCTATATCGTATAAATAGAGACTAGTCCTAGGCATTATCATTAACTTTGAATTTTTTCCCTTGCCTTGCTTCCAACTTAATAATAATATTAGCATGTTTTTTCTTTAAATATCCCAATTTAGTAAACACTCCAACAGAAAAAAGCTGTTATCACTGGCCACCAAAATTAATACATTCTGGAACAAAAAAAAAAAAACTTGTTGCACACAGATTAAGCGGCAAATAATCTCGTTTTGCTATCACTGTGCACGTAATCTGCCAAATATATATGTAAGCATTGCATAGCAAAGATAAACCCATGGTTTGACTGAAGCATGGATAGAGGATCTCATCTCGAAGAATTTAAAAATATCGAATAGACACAATTGAGGTCGGATTATTGAGCCAGACAATGCACTGGAAAAAATCGTGGCCGACGCAAGTAGCAAGTGCTGTGTCCGAATATTAATTACATATTTTCATTATTGATATTTAAAAGTTGGACTAAATTAGTGGTCAGTAAATGTGTTAAATTAAAAAAAAAATTATAATAGCAAGGACAATCATCAATTCTATGGATAGATAAATCTAGCGAGCGGCGTATAACATAGTTGCATAGCTTGGCAGTATACCTCGATTTTAGTGCATTGTGAGAACCCTGACTATCTTATATTTATTGAGAAAAAAAGAAAAGAAAACCCAAAGAGTGGAAGATAATTGAACTGGTGGAAAAGGTAAGATTTTGATTAAGTACATTGCATGAAGTTACACCTGGAATGGGTTCCATGTAGGAAACAAGGCCGAGAGCAAACCGCGTGGCCGAGGAAATGCTTCACGGATACTCAAAGGACCCAGTAGTGGAAAGTGAACACACCCTTCAGAACATTCCTAGTTATTGGCCTAGTTCCGCCGCATCAACATCAGCTAGGAAAACGCATCATCAGGAACTTCATCATCACAACACTCTTATTGTTTTTTTTTTATATATTGGCGTTTTCTTTTAATTTTCATATATACATACGAAATTTTAATTTTCTTATAGAATAGGATAATTAGAATCCAATTTATTAGTAGTTGTAATACAGTGAAGTAGAATATTTCATTTGGTTTTGTGTAGAATAAATTTAGAGCTTAATTAGTCAATGACCTTCGACCTAACAAGCAAAGCAAGGCAAGCAGCATGCTATTGTGATTCTGGTGGCCAGTTTGTACTCGGGTCTGTTCCTAAATTGCTTTTTGTTCTTTTTGGCGTATTTATTTGTATATTCCAAACTGGTACGCCATAAGTATCACACGAAGTTTAGGGGATGCGTAGGTAAGTATATTCAGAATTTTGTTGTTATGAAATAATCGCGTATTTTAACCCATAGTGCAGACTTTTGTTCAAATACTCCAAGGAATATGTACTCCAATAGCATGCGTAAATATACATATTCGATTCTTTAGGTAGGCTGTAGTATTAGGAATTTAGGCTCTTTGGTTTTTTTTTGAACATTTCACCAATATTAGAGGAATTTCATGATAGATATGAATTTAAGCTCCTTGCTATTTTCAAGTAATTACCAAGATGGTAGGAACGTTTGTCTGTATTTTGGCTAGAAATTGATGTAACTGATTTGATAGATGGTATTATAGAAATGAATTTGAATTTATAGTGTCTTCAAGTGGAATTGATTTGATACTAGGGTATTATACGAATGAAATTGCATTTAGTATTCGTTGCTCTTAGGTATATATTTTTTTATGTATAGCGGCGTAGCCTGGATCTCGATAAAAGACAAAATTAATTTGTATTGATTTTTTTTTAAATACAAATGCACATATCTTTGTAACGTGCCTTTTGTTTTTTATTCAGTCTCCTTGCAAGCATACTTGATAGGAGCATTGTTGATTCGATAAAATGATGAACACCCTTGCTTGAGGATTTGTTATTTTTTTTTACTAGAGGATGATAGAGATCCTAAGCATGGTGGCCAAAGCAGCCCATTGTGCTATCCTGCTACAAACCCCATTACCAAAATCTTCCAAGCAAACCAAACACTCATCAAGTCCCATTCTTGCTAGATAAGCGGAAAGCAAGCTGTCGCCGGTGATAATGTCAACTACAGGTCTACATTGTTTTCTTCCGAGCCCCATGAGAAAATCAGCGATATTCCCATTGAGACCATCAAGAAACAGTTATGTACACCTGCAAGTACTCAGGCTCACCAATCTCTGCTCATGCTTAGATGTTATCCGAGGGAAAATCAAAACAAAAATGCTACCTGACTATGCGAAAGAATAGGAATGTCTTTAATTTTGATTCGCATATCAAGGGCTATCTTCGCTACCATTGCGATGGCGCAGACTTCAGCCTGGAATACAGTAGTGTGTCATCCAAGTCAGTACTCTCTCCCAATGTCAGGTTCTGGAAAGTAAACGCTCGTCCCGGCTTCCCCACTGGTGAGAGAGCTGTCGGCCGAAATTTTTTGAATGGACCGAGGAAGACTCGATAAGGTACTTTGCGCAATCCACGATTCCTTTACAGGAAAACTCACAGAGCAACCACTACCAAAACGAAGCTCTGGTACTATCGTATCACGTAACATACTGACCAGAGGGTTTTCTAGGTCTAAGGGACTAAGGGACTAAGCAGGATTTCAAGAGCAGCAGTAGCTGTAGATCGCATTGAGACCGTAATTCCCAAGCAGGCAAGTCCTTCCAGACTCTCCAGCATCCCGATCGCAGTCCACACAAGCGTCCTCGACCACCATACACACGAGGCATAAATAAGCATGAATATAACGATCGAGGTGTATGTCCAGTGCGCAAGCCTCGGTCGTATGCCCCATGTGCAAGCAAACGCTATCCTGCATTGAGCGAAGATCTTCATAGTCGCATTCACTTTTTCCTCCACGTCCAATTTCACCGTCAGCTTCGAGTCAAGGAAGAGTGTGTCCAAAGAGATTAGGAAAAACAGAGTACCCAAACTTACGCCTTATGGAGAAGAGTACCAAACTGGTCTTTGTTGTGTTCACTGCTATATCATGATGGGTGCACCGGTCCTCAACAATATTGAGGCCTCGTTGCATGAAGGCACATGCAGCATCCATGGTGCGCCTGGAGATGATCAGAAGGGTATCTTCCACATACGCTTCTTATGAGAATCCCACCTCTTGAGTGAGTCAACCAACATATACCAGAGAGCTGGCGAGAGCACACCACCCTGTGCGCATTCTCTGTCAATCAGCACACAGAGAGATTCAACTGCACACCTCCACAGTTAAATATCGTCGTCTTACCATTTGCTCGATCCATCGCCCTACTGTGTGGTCAACACCATTCTACGAGCTGCCTCACACATAGCCACTCGGGGATGGCCCTGTCAAAGACCTCTCAATAGATCTGCTCCTCGGGTAAGTATACCGTGAGATGCTTAAGGAAGATGTCTTAAGGGCTACTCGCTTGATATATTCATCCACAAGCCTCTCCAGGCATTTCAAAAGAAATGAGGAGAGGCTCATGGTTCCATTTATGAAACCTTACCAAGCTTCGGAACGAAGGTAACCCTCACTTTGCTCCATACCTCAGGGTATATTCAAAGGTGATACATGCCCTGAAAATGGAATCGATGTAGGGAGCTATGCTAATGCTCTCTGTTTTAAAAAGAACAGGGAAAGTACAATCTGGACCCAGAGCTTTAAAAGTCAAGAAGGTTGAAATTGAACATTTCACTACAATTTGGTTCAATATTTCGTAGGAAACCTTTATAACTCTTGCTTTTCTTGTTATTTCACTCTATCGAAGTCATTTCGCATTATTACCCTTCGTACAAAAGTAGAAACCAGTCGCCTATGAAGCCAAATCTTATCAGGGAAGGATCGGCACGTAATTGAATCTCCTACCAAATAACCATCATGTTTGAAAAATGAGGGTCGGTCATAACATGTTAAAATTTAATGCATCCTCTCTCGAAATTTTTCCACTTGGCTTGATTATCGTGATGGTGATTGTTAGTGGTTTTAGTGACTTCACTTATAGTGTGAACAAATTAATGGACAGTAAGTGTATATATGTAATACTTTCGTTAACAGCAGAAATGCTCATATGAGACCCTTCAGTATAAAATTTATGGCGATCTGAAAGCATAAAATCTCGAAAAAAGTACATAAAAAAATCATAAGCATATTCAGTAGTTTTTAAGAAATTGCTTTTTCTGACTTTCAGGTTTATACAATTTAATTTTTTCTTCAGAATGTAGATTATTCAGTGTTTTATTTTTCAATTATAGGCATGACCCCAGTTTCTACAGTAGCTTACTGCACGAAGAGAAAATAGTGCAGTCATTGTTTTCCATTGAACCTTTATTGAGCCCTTTACAATTCTTACCTCCTTTACTGCAAGAAAATTTTGTTGTGTTTTAGTTTTAGTTATAACAACAATCAATTCTAAAGACGTCCTAACACAACTACCAACTCCGCCCCACAAATACTACAATTGCAGTATTTCCTTATTGCCTTATTGTCTGTGGTGAGATTTTCGTAATCACCAAATAAAATTATTTTAGTGCTCCCTCAGATAATTACTAATAATTTCTTGAAATCGTGCTTAGCTTAAATCCCGATAGGGCTTACGCATCTTGTTCTGATAATACTATTTATTTAGCGGAAAGTAGTTAACTTCTATTGTTAGCACCATAGTTAGGATTACCTACAACTCTTTATAAGATTCATCCCATGTATATATGCAGACATCTTTCCGATCTTATCTTGTTGAAGCTCATATAGCTTTAGGTATTATGATACATATCTCGTACGATGAATGAAGAAGGTTGTGAAGTATTCCATATTTCACCCGTCGCAAGAGGTCATACAATTATATTAATTAAGAGATGAAATATCCTTAGGAAAACAAAACTTTGGTCATCAGTCGTCCTTAACATAAATACATAATCGAATCAATAATTTGAGTTTTGTGTATCTCTCGTAGACCACCCGATTGAAATGAGCAGTTGTATATTTTATTATTACATCGAAAGGTCAACGCTGCTGGTTATAATCAGTACTGTCGAATTCCTCTCACGTAGTAACACAATAAGTGTCGCTCCCAATAATTTTTATCTAAATGTCCTACACTTGTTGACGTATGAGTATGTCGTATATGTTGCTGGAATACTCAAGTCCGAAAATACACTTTTAACTTTGGTAATGAAAGTCGACGGATGAATTACGAAATAAAATCACGCAGCAGGACGTAGTATACAGCTCCTGATTTATATTTCCAGCACAACATAACTTGAGTGATAAGTTTTATACTCTATAAATCTTTCCTTTGGGAGTGACTTTCGTATCAATCAAAAGTTAACTTTATTCTCAGATATTTCTCATAACATATGAGATACCATAGGTTAGTGTGTATTATGTATCTCATTAGTTGCTCACAACTTAATCTCATGCTTTTCCGCAAATCTGTTTCTGGTTAACAACACGGATAACAGCTATGGTATGGAGGTCATAGCTGCTGAAATTGGAATTACAAGCATAGAATAGAATTTTGCTCTGCAGGCACTGAAACTAATCATGGTATTCCAAAGTTAATGGCCTTTTAATATTTCCATCGTTGGTTCAATCTATTTAGTCATATGCTATTCTTGGATAATTTATAACTTTTCATTGTCAATATTTTGAAACATTTGATTTGTAGCTATTATGGTAAGACTGACACAATAAGGCCAAATTAAAGAGAGATATAACACTTTGGTTGCAATATGATGATGGGGCTTTGTTGATAAAAAAATTAATGTGGTATTAACCGACGATTTTTAAATTCAATTAAGGGTTGTGCTTCGCTTAGAAAGGATTGTGCAAAATTCATTTGAAGTAATATTAGCTTTGAATAAAATAAAATAAAATAACGCAAGTTTAATATTTATTAAATTTTAAATTTACTGTAATTCTGCCTTACATACTTTACAAGGTAAGTAATAATGACATTACCAGTAATGCCATTGCTTCCCTTTTATTACTCTGCCATTAAGTTTAAACCTTACACTATTATTAAAAATGGAAATATTTATTTCAGTATCTTTAAACCGTGAAAAGTATTCCGATCTTGTTCTGCTAAGGGTGGAATGGTGAAACTATTTTTGGAGAGTAAGGGATACTATTATGAGCGAGTTTTCCAGTGAATGGCATTGTAATATATTATGTTAGCATCCTGTTGAAAATACTTATCAAAACATCACGTAAAATCGTGCTGATCCATGAATGAGATATCCTGAATTGAAAAACTAATGATCGTAATAATTCAGCAGTTGTCATATATCTAGAAAAAATGTCTTAAGTTAATAATTTATCACTAAAGCCATAGAAAGTCCAGTGACTAAAAAATCAGCGTAAAGTCCGCAATTTTAAACGCCATATTGGTGAAAGAAAGGCAAATAATACATTAAAGATGTTACAAATATTTATTTAAATGTAAACGGGTGACATACGGTTTAAAAAGTAAAACTTATCTTACTACAGTAATTTATCCGGAATTAGCTTTAACTTTAAATTTAACACAATATTTATGTGTTTTATTTTTTCTATTTTCGTTCATAATTTACGGTATCTGATTATAAAATTAGATGGAGAGCTTTCACTTTCAGCAAAAAAGAGAAATCAAAAAAAACCTGGCTCTGCAGCTCCTCCCTCAAAACTACAACCTTGGCATGAGAGCTATGTCGCTGGAGAGAAAGTATGTACAATTATTTTGCATTTAGTCCATATACACAATTAACTGACTTTTATTTTAGAACATAGTCGTACTGCGGTTGATCCCAATATATCTCTTGAAGAAGAAAGAAGGGAACATTCTCGAAGTCCCATTATAACTGAAAATTTAGAAGCTAATGAATTTTGAAATTGAAATTTACTTACAGAATTTCAAAGTCAGCCAAATAAAGAGTTAGACTTTGATAAAGAATTAAATACTGAATTGGAAGAAATAAAATCGAAAAATCTATAAAATTATTGTCAGAACAAGACTTAGTATTCAAAGAAGTAATACGATGAAGAGAACAAAGATTGGAACTAATGAAAAGAACTCTTTACTTCAACACAGGGCGAAAGAACTCATAATCTATCATTTCTCTTCCGCCCAATACATTTTAAGGTACATATCTGTACTATATATATAAATTTTCAGTTCTTTCATGAAAAAGTTTTATTTTATTTTACCAATTTTTTATAACCTTATAATTAAATATACATACCACCGAGGGGACCTTAAGAGCGTCAATTCAAAAATCGACAAGCATATAAGATAAAATGTATCTGAAAATGGTATAGAATTTATATTCGAAACTATAAACTCTATCAAATACGCATCTAACTTACTTTATTTATATTTTGATGGTATATACTTTATATGATTTTGTTATCATATTCAGTTAGGATTTCGACGTGTTCTTTATACGACTTCGGAATAAATTTCATACTACCTAGGGTATATATCTGGCAAAAATTCTCAGAATTTACAAGTCTGTACAATTTCTTTGAAAGACATAACGGTTCTTTCTTTGGAGATATATTCTTTATGCTATTTCGTTGTGAACTCATCAGTCATATCAAACTCTTTGGCAATGCGGCATCAACAAAAATTTGCAACCACTTGGGAAACATTTAATTCCAATGCATTAATAAAAATGGGTAAAATTATGGATCTCACAACTGCTTTCATTAACGAACACTATCAGTACTGAGAAAGATATATGTATAAGACCAAAGGAAATTAAAACAGTTTCTTGGATTGAACAATTTGGTTATTATCGTCCTGGACTATTTATTACTTCTCCAGACGACCCAAGTTTATTAAGATTTTTTCAAATTAGTTAAGTGCATTCTACTTTATGAAAATAAGTTTTATTTTTTTATGTTACAAATTCAATACCGTAAGTTTTAGTGAATTTCACAACGCGTATGAAGTAGTAGAGAACTCAGATGAAAATAATTTAGATTTGTTGGAATTATAAGAATTTAGCAATACAAGACCATATGACTCCGCGATTTCGAGAAAAACAAACAAAACATATGTGGTTGTTAAATAACACTTTACTGTTAGTATCACTAATTGATATTTAAGTTTTTTGTTTGTACATTTATACAAAAATAAATATATATTCAAAATAATTTAAATGAAAAATTTCACTAAAATAATATGTTTTATTAATTTATACATAAAATTAATATAAATTCTTTATATACAATATATAGTATAAACTGTATATACCAAATATATAATTTATTTCAATCCCAGTTATTATAAAATTTATATGAAACATAATACAAATGAAGATAATATGGAATTAAATATAAAAGTAATATATAAAATGGATTAGTTCCGCCTATAATTCATGGTATCAATTTTATACTTTATTGTTATAGAAATCTATAACAAGCTAAAGTATAAAGTTTATATTAACTTTTGTAAGGATTTATATATATATTATTCATGTATAATATTTACACCAAAATTTCTAACCGTGTGGGTAAGTCGCATGTTCTATCTACTCGCCTTGAATGTCAGACGTCCACCGTTGATGATCTTCGCGCCCCGCAGAACAATTATAACGCGCTTATTGGCGCTATCGCCTCGGATATTAAGTGGAAACTTGAACATCCCCTCTTTTCTTGACATAACGCCTCCTATGAATGGGCTTATGCCTTGTATTGATGTTTCTTCGCTGTATGCAGATGTGCCACCTACTCAGCAGCATTTCCCCAAGCCCAGTCACAAGCAGCAATCGCGCCGTACGAAGCGATCTAATTTGAAGCTACCTGCTGCAATCCTATTGCGACTGCCTTAGCTGTTGTAGGCTTTGGTAACGCTGGGAGTAAATGCTCTTATAACACCATTCTAAGACCTGCACCTGTTTCCGCGGTATTGAATGATAGGTAATAGTATTGTTGTCCCTTTTAGAACAATACCCAGTAACGTTGTGTGTGGACATAATGAAGTATCTGAAGTCTACAAATATCGCAGCTGATGGTATTTCTTGTCATAAGATTATGCCCTAGACACACAGCGCTCTTAATGAAGAAATAACTAACCACTCATTAGTCTATAATGATTCATTATAAACTGCAGACACACAGCCATTTCTTTAATTAAATTGTACTGTCAAACTAGTTTTGATTTACTTACGACATTAAAGAAGCGATATGGATGGAATCAACGCGAAAATTTGTATTTATTAATTTAAATTTTTATTTATTTTTATTTTATTTCATTTAACGATTGAGAAGTGAAAAAAAAAACAATTTTATTGAAAAATATTTTGACATAATTGCTTTGTGCTTTGCGTTTCTTCTTCTTATTTTTCAAATCAGCAGATGCACAGCGGAGCTCCATACATAAATTATATGCTAAATCTAGCACATTTTTCCTCATTATAGCTACAATGAAGGAAGAAAACACTTCATTAGTGTACTTCATTATCATCTGCTTTTCGAGCCATAATGACGTAGGTATACTATGTGACACCTGTCATTTTAATGAATAGTTAGTACTACAGATTCATTAGATCGTGCTGTGTGTCTAGGGTATTAGTAAAAGCTCCAAACCGCTGGCATACTTTGTTTTAACCATCTCAGAATATTTGCGGAACAAGTTATTGGATCTCACATTTTGGCCCTCTGGCACATTTGCTAAATTATTTGAACCTTCCGGACGCCAACCTAGAAATGCATCTAAAGTAAGGAGCGATATTCCAAATAACTAAAATCGCTCTCTTCTTACTATCAAAACGTAAATGGGAATCGCACAAAAATTACACACATCTTAAAACCTCTGCTGCGGCTTATTTCAATATTGTTGCTTTCACTGAAACTTGGCTGTATCATAGCTTTCGGGATGCCGAAATCTTTCACAATTCGTATCAAACTTTTAGAGGAGATAGACATTCTGAGTGTGTAGCTAGAAGTGGTGGCATACTCGTCGCCTGTAAAATCAAGTTTAATCGCAGCCAGGTTAAACTTACCAGTTTCTCCACCACTCTGGACATGAACTCATTGCTCTTAAGTTATATCTTGTATTTGTTGAGATTGTATTTATACATACTTTAGCCCTCGACAAGTTTTCTCACTCCGTGACACTCTTTAAAATGGAAAAGTATGGGTTCTCCCCAACATTTCTAAAATGGATGGAATCTAATTTAGATAACAGAAAATACCAAACCTATTTCCGCCATTTCATCTCTAGAGTCTTGACGGCTTCGTCTGGCGTAGCTTAAGGGAGCCACTTGGGCGCGCTGTTCTATATTCTGACTATTGACGACATTGTCTCTGTTGTGAGGTACAAGTTGGTGCAGGAATAATTTGGTAGTCAATATCGACAAATATGAGGTTATTACTTTCCATAGGAATCAGACACCAATCACTTATGATTATGTCTTCTCGGATTCCTCGATTCGCCGTGTGTACATCTGTCTGTAACTTGGGTGTTAAATGTGACCATAAATTGATTCATTGTCGGAAAGGAGGTACAAGTACTGAACCCGACAAGATTTCAGCCATAGTTGACTATCCGTCACCTAAAACTGTTCGGCAAGACCGACGCGTAATAAGCATGGTGGGATGATATAGACGTTTCATCCCGACTCGACCATCGCGACCAGCAAACACATTTTCAATAACTGCAAGCTTCCACAATATTCTCGGTGCTAAATCATCATGAACTATAACCACATCTCCAATTCTTACATTTGATGAAAACTGTAATTTGTGTGATGTGCTGATCTTAAACGCTGGAGATATTCAGTTTTAAATCGTTTTGAGAATGAATTTGTTAGTTTTAGCCGTGTTCTCCACAAAAACCGTATAACGCCGTCGCTAATGTTGGCAGGCGTCAAACCGATGATAGTAGGAATAGTCCCGGTCAAATAATGAGCCGGCGTTAACGGCGTTAAGTCAAGCGGATCCCCGTTAACATACGTTAATGGTCGCGCATTGATCACTGATTCAGCTTCCAACAGAAATGTTTGTAGTTGATCCACACTAAGTACTGCTCGTCCAATCGTTGCCTTTAAAATATCTTTAACGGTCTTGATGAGACGTTCCCAGAAGCCTCCCCACCATGCAGCTCGTTCAACTATGAATTCCCAAGCAACACCTTGATTTGAAATATGATCTTGTACCTCTACGAAACATATACTGGTACTAAGCTGCCTGTATTCTAAAGTAGCTCATTTAAATGTTTTAGCGTTATCAGATATTATGGTTTTTGGTATCCCCCGATGACTAAAAAATCGTCGCAGAGCTAAAATGCAAAAGGACTACTCAGATCAGACACCAATTCCAAGTGGACTGCTCTAACTACTGCAGAAGTAAATAAAAGAATGTAAACCTTCTTTGTTTTGACTTCATTTGATGAAATCCGAACGTATAGTTCGCCAGCAAAATCAATCCCGGTTGTTTCAAAAGGTCTAGTAGTAGTCAGCCTGTTCCTCGGTAAAGCAGCAAAGGGCTCTGAGATAGGTTTACCACGAAGACGTTTACATATTATACAATTGTTGATAACAGCCTTAATTTTTTGACGACCCTTTATAATCCAGAATTTCTCTCGTAATCATGTTAAAACAATGTTAACTCCGCCGTGCAATGTACGTAGATGCATGTCTGCTTTAATAATAGTTGTGAGATGCGTTGACTTCGGAATGATGATAGAAAAAGATTCGTTGAAAGTTAGATCAGAATTTTCCAAACGACTACCAAGTCGAATGATCCCTTCCTCATCCATTACCGGGTTTAATGTTAAAATCTTGGATGATTGAGGCACAGCTTCCTTCCTTCGTAGCAATACAACTTCTTCACGATATTGCTGACTCTGAATATACTTAAACCACCGATTTTCAGCCCTCTCAAGTTCCCTCGCTATAAGATATTTGTTTGGAGTGGGTTTTTTTTTCAAAGAGTCTGTGAAGCGTAGAACGTATACTGTTACTTGATGGAGTCTTCTGTAGTTACTGAAATACTCTATCCTTAGTATCGAAGAAGTGGAATTTTTTTTCGCTGGTTCAACTGATGATTGCAAGCATAAAGAATCTTGGAGACAATTATCGTCAAAGTTAAACTTAGGCCAAGTGCCGTAATGATGAGATAACCAGCTAGGTCCACATTGACGAGCTAACCAAATTTCTTCCAGTTATTCCGCGGGTAAGTAAATCAGCAAGATTTGTCTAGCTTGGACAATATCTCCAATCTGAGGCGCTTGTAACTTGACGTATTTCCTGAACTCGTTGTGTAACTTATTGGTATTTGTGTCGATCATTATTTATCCGATAAAGAGCTATTTTGGAATCGGACCATATACATATTTCTGGAATCAAAACTTGTATTTGATTGCTTGTATATATAATTAGAGAGGCGTGCAGCGATAAGAGCTGCTGTTAGCTCTTGTCTGGGTATTGTTAAATCACCACCCTTTTCACCCTTTAAAGGTGCAACCCGACTCTTCGAACACACGTACATAACCTTTATCCATCCTTCTTCGTTTTCGCTCCTAAAGTAGGAAACCGTTCCATAAGCTTTAGGACTTACATCACAAAATACGTGCAATTGTCGATTGATTGTTTTGTGGGATACGAAAACGTATCGAGGGATAGTTAAATCCATTAAAATTGGCATATATCCCATGATGTTTGCAACTTACTTGGAATTGCCTCATCCCAGTCGCAACGAAGCCGCCAAAAATCTTGAAATAAAATTTTAAGCGTTATGGTAAAGGGGCCAATTAAAACCCAATGGATCAAATTTTTCGCGATAAACTGCAAAACATTTCTTTTTGTCTAAATCGTTGAAGGCATATTAGAGAGCTCTTGAAGATCGACAGTTCTTGACCATTTTTCAAAGCTCCCGATTCTCAAACCTATGAGAAAGGCATCTATTCTCAATGTGTGCCAGTTCATAGAAACTGAAATATTTCATGGGTTCGGAGTCCCAGAAACGATAGTCTCCAGATTTGCTCGGCTCAGATCGCCAAATTCCTGGATAAGTATGGGGTGAAGCACTTGCGAACGGCAGTTTACTCGCCGCAAGCAAATGCCTCAGAGCGAGTGAAAAGGTCTCTATTGTCAGGGATTAGGGCATACATCCAGAAGGAACATACAAAGTGGGATGAGAAGCTGAGCCAGATAGCTAGTTCCTGTTATGTAACTAAACGCCATCTAAAGTTTCAGATGGAATACTAAGTCAACTCATGGGGACTTATCTTAATGCACATAATTGTAATGTCTGCGATGACGTTTCCGATGGTCGCACTTCCTCTTAGGCATGGAGCCGACCCATAGCAAGTTTTCTCTTAAGTCTTTATATAATTAGTTTAAGGATTAGAAATAAAGAGTTGAATTACTGGATAAGAAGAAGTAATCTTTTATTTGAGACTGAGCGTAGAAACAGGGATTGGAGACATAACATACATTGGCGACGAGGATTTATTAAGTTTAGTTAACCTAAATCACACACACGTGCCTTGTGAAAAGAGGTAATTAATAATATATTGTCTACAAGAAAGAGAAATTAAAACATGGGTGGCAGCGAAGATAAAAAAGAAGCTAAATTGGAAAACTTTCAAATAATTGGTCAATTTGGATCAATTGATGCATATGTGCCGGGAGAAGATTTTTTGTCATATAAAGAACGCTTAGAGCAGTTCTTCATTGTTAATAGAGTTCCTGAGGACTTAAAAACATCTTATTTTATCACGTGTATTGGTTCAGAAGTATACAAAGTTTTAAAATCGCTAACAGCACCCAAAATTCCAAGTACACTTCGATTTGAAGAGCTCATAAAGCTATTGGAGAAACACTACGCTCCTAAAGTTAATATACGGGCAGAGCGATTCAAGTTTCAAAGGTCTAACCAAAACATAGGTGAACCTTTAAGTGAATTTATTGTCCGTCTAAGAAGCTTAGCCGAAACTTGTAAATTTGGTAATTTTATACCGGATACAACACACGAAAGTGGAAAATTAAAGAATTTAGCTTTGGAAGACGCCCTTCTAGATAAATTCATTGTCGGCATCCGAGATCCGAAAATACAACAAAGACTACTAAGTGTGGAATCTCTATCATTCGATAAGGCTAGTGAGTTAGCAATCACATTAGAAATGTCACAACGTGAACGTCACGAAATATCTCAAGCGGCAACAGCTAAAGTCTACAAAGTACATGCAGAACGTAATACAAGAAAAAAATTCCAAGCATCCAACAATAATAATCAATTTAGCACAAGAAAGATGCAATTTTCGTATAATAAATCAAGCCATTATCCTGCTGAAAGCAAATCAAATCAGTACCATCAGCACAGTAGTCATCAGTCAGTACATAAGCAGTCATCTAGTCGAAACTGCTACCGCTGTGGAAAAAGTCACGATCCAGCGACATGTATAGCTTCATCATGGATCTGTTATAATTGTGATAGACCAGGTCACACAGCAAAAATGTGCCGGGGGAGTAAAATTAGTCAAAGATCGTCTACGAGGGAAATTAATCACATTTCAAAAGTGAATAACATCTGCCAATCTTCAGCTGACATCGAGGTTATGATCGAAAATGTACCCATTAAAATGGAAATCGATACGGGATCACCATCATCTTTAATATCGCATCAGGAGTATTTATCAAAGCTAAGTAGTGTTAAATTAGAATTTGAGAATACTACACAATTTGTTACAATTACAGGGCAAAAACTAGTTTTAGCAGGAAGAATAAAAGTTGAAGTGTGTTTTGGAAGCAGCTGTCATCACTTGGAGTTATTTGTAGTTAAAACAAGCGAATATTTTAAGGCATTATTCGGAAGAAATTGGTTAAATAAATGCCAACCAAATTGGAAAAATATACTGGTAGGAAATATTGGTAAAGAAGAGAGTCAGGTAAATATTGTTTCTTCAGTTAATACAAACAAAATTTTAGCGGAAATAAAAGCAAAATTTCCAAATACCGTATCAGAAAACCCTAACCTGATGATTGAGAATTATAGTGCGGAATTGATAATAGAACCATGTACACCTATTTTCCACAAAGCTTATGATGTGCCAGTGAGATTAAAAGAAAAAGTTTCAATAGAATTAGAACGACTAGTAAAAGAAAATGTACTCAAACCAGTGAAATATAGTAAGTGGGCTAGTCCTATTGTTGTGGTTCCTAAACATAACGGGGACATAAGAATTTGCATTGATTGTAAGGTTACCATAAATCGTTTTATGCAAACCGAGCATTATCCCCTACCAAACATAGAGGAAATTTTCGCGAATCTTTCAAATTGTCGCTTTTTCTGTGTTATTGATTTATCAGGAGCTTATCAGCAATTAGCTGTATCTGATGCTAGTAAAGAATATCTTACTATTAACACGCACAAAGGATTGTTCCAATATAATCGGTTACCATTTGGAGTCAAAAATGCTCCTAGTATATTTCAAGCTGTAATGGATCAAATACTTGTCAATTTAGAAAAGGTCTTTTGTTATCTGGATGATATTTTGTTAGGTGGTGCAACAGAAGAGGAGTGTCAAAATAAATTAATGGCTGTTTTACAACGTTTAGAACAGCATAAAATTAAAATTAACTTGAGTAAATGTCAATTTCTTTGTACAAGTGTAGAATATTTGGGTCATATTTTAAAATTCAATGAAATTAGTCCAAACCAAAAAAAGGTAAGGGCTATTGTAGATTCTCCATCCCCAAAAGATATTAAAGAATTACAGTCGTACTTAGGGCTGTTAAATTACTATAGGCGATTTATTCCAAATTTGGCTGCGGAACTAAAAGAGTTGTATAACCTTTTACAAAAGGATATTCCATTTCGTTGGTCAAAAAAATGTCAGGAAACTTTTGAGCGTAGTAAAAATCTCCTACTGAATCACAATGTTTTAGAGATGTACGACCCAAATAAAGGAATTATTATTGCTGCAGATTCTAGTGCGTATGGTGTGGGAGCTGTACTATCTCATATAATAAACGGGGTAGAGAAACCTGTTCTTTTCGCATCAAGTTCGTTATCTCCTGCGGAGAAGAACTATTCGCAACTACATAGAGAAGCGTTGGCAATCATATTTGCCATAAAAAAATTTCATAAATATATTTATGGCCGTCCCTTTAAAATATATACGGATCATGAAGCGCTTAAAGAAATTTTTCATCCGTCTAAGGGAACACCTACAATTGCGGCAGCACGTTTGCAAAGGTGGGCGATAACGCTTTCCATGTATAATTATAAAATTGCATATCGTCCAGGGAAAAAACTTGGAAATGCTGACGCATTATCACGTTTACCCCTTCCAGAAAATACAGGTATAGACAATGTAGAGACTATACATTTCCTAAATTTCTCTTCCGAGTTACCAATTAATATAAATGAAATAAAAGGTCAAATAAAAGCCGATACAGTATTGTCTAAAGTTTTCGAAAAAATACGTGACGGCTGGCCAAAAGTAGTATCGGACGAATTGGAACAGTATAAAACAAAGCAAAAAAGTTTGAGTATAGAAAATGGTTGTATATTTTACATTAATCGGGTAGTAATTCCTTCTGCATTGCGTGAAAAAATATTGCAACAGTTACATGAAAACCATATTGGTATAGTAAAAATGAAAATATTGGCTAGATCTTATTTTTGGTGGCCTAATTTAAATAAAGATATAGAGTCATTCGTAAATAGCTGCGAAGAGTGCCAAGCAACACAAAATGTCAAAAAAGAGATTGTTGTCTCTAGGTGGAAAGAAAGTACATTTCCGTTCGAACGTGTCCATCTAGATTTTTTTTATTTTAATGGCGAATCTTTCTTGATAATCGTCGACTCGTATACAAGACTTGTGAATATAGCATATATGAAAACAACTACGGCAAAAAATACAATGTTAAAATTAGTTTCATTCTTTACTGTATATGGACTTCCTAGTAAATTAATTACTGACAACGGTCCACCCTTTACAGCATATGAGTTCAAAAATTTCTGTAATAAACATAATATTGAATTAATACACTCGCCAGCCTATCATCCTCAATCAAATGGGTTAGCGGAAAGAAATGTTCAGACAGTTAAAAAAGTTTTTAAAAAATTCTTACTTTGTAATTTGAAATTAACAACAGAAGAAAAGATAAATAAGTTTTTAATACAACAACACAATACTCCAAGTACAGCTACATCCAAGACACCAAATGAAATGTTATTTAAGTTTAAACCTAGAACATTATTGGATACAATATATAACAAAAATCGAATTATAAATAATGAACTACAAGAATATTAAATAAATATTAAACAATCCAAATGTCCTACTAATTTAAATCATAAAAAATTTATTCAAAATGAAAATACTTACAATAATTATAAAAAAGGGGAAAGAATATATTATAAAAACCATTTTAAGAATCATGTTCGATGGTTACCGGCTAGTTATCTTTATGCAAAAAGTCAAAATACATGTTTTATAATGTTAAACAATGCTAGAAGATTAGTACATTATAATCAAATAAGAAAACGAACATTGTCGGATAAATATCCAGCGCATTTTGTACATTTCCCACATTATGAATTAAGTGAAGATAAGGAAATATTGTCACAAAAGCAACCCGAAAAGAGTAGTAATAAGAAACAATATAATAGAACTAAACGAGTATACTCAGAATCAGATTTACGAAGATCAAAACGAGTACAAATGAAAAATAACTGAATAGGGAAAGAAATTCAAATGTAAGTTAAAGCTAAGGATAAATTTGAGCTAAAATAAATAGATTGCTAAATTCGGATAATTAAGAATAGAATGGAATTAATAATAGTGGATTCATACTTAAGAGGGGGAAAGTGTTATGTAACTAAACGCCATCTAAAGTTTCAGATGGAATACTAAGTCAACTCATGGGGACTTATCTTAATGCACATAATTGTAATGTCTTCGATGACGTTTGCGATGGTCGCACTTCCTCTTAGGCATGGAGCCGACCCATAGCAAGTTTTCTCTTAAGTCTTTATATAATTAGTTTAAGGATTAGAAATAAAGAGTTGAATTACTGGATAAGAAGAAGTAATCTTTTATTTGAGACTGAGCGTAGAAACAGGGATTGGAGACATAACAGTTCCCTCAGGAGCTTTTTCCACCAAGCAACTGTTTTCTCTCCCTACCGAACACTCTTCAGTCAGCAAATGATTGAGCATGCGAGCTCCTATTCCATCTTAAGGAGCCTTGGAACTCTTAGTGAGCTTCTGAGAGTGGATGCTGAAGATAAATTGAGATTGATCCGTGCGAGAGTGCAGGAAAACTTACACCACCCGTTCGAACAGGGCTCAATAGCTTATAATCTCAGAGGGAAGCCTGTTAATATCAAAGTGGGTCAACAAGTATTCAGACGGAATTTTGCCCAAAGCAACTTTCAGCAGCAGACTAGTACAAAACTGGGACGCAATTTCAAAAAGTGTCGGGTCAAGTCAAAGCAATAAAACTCCCTATACGAGCTTGAAGATCTGCAGGGAAAAACGGTAGGAGTCTACCATGCCGTGATGTTCATATTCTCGGACACGTCATCCGGCTCTTGTCACTTTCAATCCTGGTAGCCCTAATAAGGTATCCAGCCAGCTTCACTGGCAAGCTACAGGATGCCTATGTGCCGCTTAGGACATTCCTAGCCTAACGGCCGGCATACCTTTTTGGACAATAGAGATTTTTTTTCCGCAAAGCCTAGCCTGATAACGTTTCAGAACTATATGGTAACCCTGCGGCAGATAGTATGCCGCAGGAATTACACTTATTTAATGCCTGCGCATTTAAGGAAGAAGACTGATACTCCAACGACGCCTTGGCGACACACCCTTTCTTGACTGCAGATAATTGTGCAGAAGTTTGATTTTATCTTCGAAAAGGAATCAAAAAATTTTCTTGTAATCGGGAGGAGTAAAAAAAATTCACGGCGTAAAGTGAACAACAAGCTGTACGTGCCTTCCTGGCCATTGAATATTAATCAACGAACATAAATTATAGCTAGGACTGTGAGAAAAAATTTCGTATATATCAAGGCCCTCGTATTGGGAATTGTATACAAAGCATCCACCTAATTATTATCAACAGCGTGACCCCAATTAGGTTATACTGAGCCACAATTAGTCACAAAAGGCGGCGGCATTGTAATCGCTACATACATCCTCGTGTATACATGCTACAGGTTCTAATAATTGTATTTTGCGCCTTGATGCGATAGGCATAAAATTCAGCAGGATTGGTGTACCTCATCTTGGAGAAACTAAATGACTGTCGTTGTACGTATGTACGACATCGAGTTGACTTTATATTGATGATTTTGGAAGCACAACAGAATCTCTGGGAAAGCCATTCCAGAAAACAAACCTTAAATTCCACACGGGTGTTCAACCCATCGTTGGCTCAGTTGGTAACCAAACTAAAAAGCGCGTACAGCTAAAACAAGCAAGGACGAAGGTGAACATTAGCATACCGAAATCGACTGCAGTACTGAAGGATTAGTATCTCTAGACATATATGTATATAAGTAGTGGACTTTATGTCAATGACACCAACCCGAATTTGATAACAATTAGAATACTAAATTTATCAACAGAAATTTATCAGGACATCCACGGAGGCGCCTCTGCGGGCGATCCCGGCCAAATGAATTACGTGAGATGTTTTATTGATTATATAATTATATTTCCTATTTCTATATATATGTATCTATAAAAAAAAACAAAAAAACAAGGAGGAATAAACGGAACTCACCTCTATCTAGCCCTTCTGGCTCAGATTACTCTATGCTCTATATATTTAGAATATTTTACAGATTAGTCTAGTCTTTAAAGATTCGCTTTACAATTAACGCCTAAAATGAATTAATCGTGTTGCTGGTCAGAATGAAATATATATAATCTTAGGTATTAGGACGGTGATCTTATCTCCACAAGGAAGGAAAAGAAAAGAATGAAATTTACGGGATAAAATAGTTTTATTTATAGCGTTACAATTCCAAAAGAGAGGGAAGTTCAGTTTATTCTGGTGCAATAATGTTCCTAAATAGTACATCGGAACAAGTCAGACTATAGTTATTTTTTGTTAAACTTCCTTCCTTCCTTCTTCTTGAGTGATGTCGTCGAATTTATTTTTATTATAGTAGAATATTATTTCGAGTATAATTTATATTTAGCGAGAAATGATGAACCATAAATTGCCTTAATGAAATCTTTACCCCAACTTATTGGTGGTGTACTTGTATATTCTTGAGCAAATGAATTTCTTGGTAATAAAGCAGAATACCTGTTATTATAACGTGATGAAGCTCTAAAGTTTTTCTTTCCTTCCACTCTCCTGGAGCCCTCTTGATTTGGAGGTCGTCCAGGTCCGCTACTCTTCTCTTTCCAGGTCAACATAGGGACACTGGAAACTATCTGCACTCTGTGTCGATTGGGTGGTTGGGGGGAGCAGAGAAGGCCAAACATCTGTGCCTTCCCAACGGATGTAGGTAAGTTGTGTAAAAGTCCCTTAAGTCCTGAGTGTGTGCTACGTCCTTTTGAGATGTAGACACGAAAAATTTTGTATATGGCTTGTGGCAGTGGCAGGTCTTTGTGGAACCTCCCCACACACTCCGCCAATAACCGAGGCGAGCTAGCGTGCCGCCCTGCAGTCAACGCTGTCCACCGAGTGATCTGTCAGCACATGCTGGCAGTCTGGACTTCACGTACAAGCCAATCACTCTCAACATAATTCCATAACAAAAGTTTCCTTACTTTATAAAATGATCACGTTCGCCTTACATAAGTAACTTTACTTACGTTTATGTCCATTTTAAAGTGCCGTGAGGGTCGCTATTTACATACGTATACATTTGTGTAAGTCATTTTGGGCAAGCTTACTTACGCAGGTACAATCAGTCAAACCAATTTCCCTGTGTGTTTTTTTTGCAATTTTTGAAATAAAAAACGTTAAATATTAAGATATTAACCCTTACGGAATGGGACGTTTGTTCAGGGCAAAAATGTCAATGATACGTAAATAGACTTAAAAATCGTACTATCAGTATGTTTACATGAATACTCGAGTACTTGACTTGAAATCCACTTGAATAAATTACAAATCCCAATTTTCCGAGAATTTTTAAAATTAAAAAAAAAAGTATTGATTTGTAATTTAAATAATTAAATGCTTAAATGTAAATATAAAATTCAATTTTTTAATTTTAATTCAGAAGAAAATTGCTTGAAAATAGGTATCGCTGAGCAGTACTTAATATGAATATATATGCGATTAATGACAATAACACAAAATAAAATAGCATTTTTCAATATAAACAAAGAAAGTAAATCAAACAGTTTTAGCTGGGTTGCCTATAGTTCCAATGAAATGCGCTGGAATATTTCTTTTTTATGGATCTATATCAGAGTTTAGTTTAACAACCATGATCCTTGCTAAATTTTGCTCTGATAAGTTGTATCGCAAGTCTCCTAGAATCAACCTGAGAGATGAAAAGATCTTTTCATGCTAACTTGCGTTGTAGGTATAGAATGTACAATACAAGCTAGCTTATACAGCTACGGAAACGTGTATTCTTTGGTGTTCCAGTAACCCATTAAATCGACATCAATATCAATACGTTGTTCTTTGTAATTATCTACATATTTCATAATATACTTTTCCAATACTATCATTAATTTCGATTTCCTCCTCATCGGATGACGAATTGTTGGCAAATTCCAACTCTCTAATTCCATTTCTTAATAAGGAGGAAGTACTTGTAATGAGCTTTCAACAAATAAAAGTGATTCTTCCTCGCTACTTGTAGAATATGTCGCAGAAACTCGCAGCTGGCGGTTTTGCTGAAATTGAAATAGAAACAAAAAGTAATGTAGAAAAACAGTCACTTCAAAAATGCAAAATCCTATTGAAGTGTACTTTTTGTACATCCTGAATTTGATAAACGGTTCTTTTAAGAAGTTTTTAGCAGCTTACGTTTTTCCTGGTAAAAGCAAATGCCTGAACTTAGGATCTAAGAATAGAGCAGCATATATAGTATCATTTTCTAACAACCTAGTTTGCCTTGATTGAACATGAGTGAAAGCTTTTTTTACGAATACCGCTATTGATGGCTTTCAGCTGGAAAGTCATGTCCAGCCAAAACTTATAGAAATCCCCTAATAGCAATTGTTTTCTTTGGATGTTCACATCTAATACATGCAAGGGTGCTAGAACTGAAACAATGAATTCCAATGTGTTGCAATATCCTTTTGTGGCTTTGGAATGTTTAGGCTTTTGATTGTATATGTAGGCAAATGGGGATAAAGTGCTCGAAACTTGACGAGACTTTGAAATAATGGTTGGACGAAACTCTACCAAAAAGACCTTAACAGCCAGGTGACGTCAATGTGCATCACAGTTAATGGAAAATTTTTTTTCAAAGCGGATGTTGTTCACGATATTCTCAACAAAGTCATTAAGTTCATATGCACTTCGTGATAAAGATAACAATTCCACGGTCTTAGTCATATTTTGTCCGTTGTCAGTTGTTACCACTGACTTATAACAATGGACTGAGCGTATTGCCATTTTCCTATAGGAAAGCATGGCACAAGTTTTATAGTTCTCTCTTTCGCTCTATGGCAGAGTTGGAGCTACCAACACAAAATATTGCATTCGGGAACATTTCCTCATGCCATTTGATGTTTTTATGTTGGCTACAGATGCAATCACTTCAGAAGGAATAAGGTAAAGATAGTGTTTACCATGATCCGTCTCACTTGCCCATAAGCAGGATTCAGTTAAAAATAAATTTTGAAAATTAAAGTCGGAATGAGTTTAATTCCTTATAAACGATTAAAATATCACTTGGACACAAGAAAATCCATTTTTTTAATTTAATTCGATTTTCGGGTGTAAAATTTCATCTGATTGGTTGAGTTTTACATGTTTTTTATGTAATCGTTTTAAAGGGTGCTCTAACGGTGATATACAGAAACACAATATTTTTTGTGCCACATGAAATAGCAAATCGCTCAGTCCATTGTTATAAGTCAGTGGTTGTTACGGAATACAGCTGTTTTTTATCAGTTTTAAAACGTTCTAATATATTTTCAATTTAATGGTTGAAATTTCCTCCTATATGCCTTTCTTGAAGTTCAATCATTCCTACTATATACAGGGTGATTCAGATCAAGATACCTTCTGGTATACCATGCGATTCCTTGAGGAAAGTTGATCAAGATCAAAAACTTGTTCCACATACCCCCCCCCCCCCCCCCAGTTGTGGCCAGTTGACGATATTCGTGAACCCTGATGGGAATAAATGAGTATAACTTTTGAACCACACTATAGATTTTGGTTATTGTTGGCTTATTAAATAGCCAAGAATAGTAGCTATCGAAAAGTGTATTACTATGTATTTTTTAATTAACCATCTTTAAATTATTCTCAAATATTTCCAAAAAATTGATTTCTTTACACACAAACGTTTTTGAAATCAATAACGGTATTTATGAAATTTGTGTGTAAAAAAAATCAATTTTTTGGAAATATTTGAGAATAATTTAAAGTTAAAGTTAAAGATTTTGATCTTGATCAACTTACCTCAAGGAATCGCTTGGTATACCGGAAGGTATCTTGATCTGAATCACCTTGGATATGACTATTTCATTATCTATTAATAGTTGCACATTTATTCCCAGTACTGATTTGTCACATCGAGTGGCAGCATCTATTTTCAAACAAATAACCCTTTCACTCAAAATATCCATAATCCTCTTTTTAACTTTTTCACTTTTATCGTGAACATGAGCCATTATATTCTTGGAATTTATACCAGAAATGTCCAAGCCATGAAATATTTGCCTAATAACATTTTTATAAAAAAGGAGAGTCAAAGAAAGATAATGGCTGCGATTCTTTAGTGACTATGTCAATACTAGCATTGACGATTTCATTCTTCGACATTTCGACTTTAAATTTTATATTTTCATCGCTTTGGTGAGTTTCAGTATCTTGAAACCTTAGTCGTTTTTCATATTCAGTCAAAAAATGTAAATACATTGCCAAATTTGTTGTACTTACTGAACAAATTTTCTTCTCACATGACTTGCATTCGGCTTGTCCAGTGGAAAGTAGTGGCTTTCATTGTAATATTCGCGTAAAAAAACGTTACTTTTACGGACCATTTTCCTAAACTAAATTAATCTTCAGTAACGATTCACTTCTTACAATATGTACAACAATTCAAGTCTGCTTAATAATCTTTTCTATTTTAGTGGCTTGAGTCATTCCGCTTGACTATTTATTGCTGGAGCAAATGCGGATCCGTTTCTAAGATTCCTTTTTAATTCAATTTAAGTTTTTTAAGTTGACAAAGTTGGTACCAGTTCTTTTAAGTTAAATATTTTTATGTACAAATTAGGTATGATAAATTAATGCCTTTAGGTTTAATTTAAGTTAAAAAAACATGGGAAGACTTTTTTGGAAAGTACTTCTCAGATGGGTGAAAAATGATTAGAGTGTTTTTCGCTTGCTTTTTCTCTCACTCCTTTTTTTAACCACAAGGCCTACCAAGTTGAGACCTTTCGCTTCCAACAGTGCCATTCCAAAAAGAAGTTCTAAAACATATCATTCCGTTTGTAACACATTGAAATAATTCTGTAGAGAAAAATGGGTTGGACACCCACACGTAATACTAAAAGTTATTTTGATTTTTGTATGTCCGTCTATCTGTCCGTCCGTCTGTCCGTCTGTCCGTCCTCACGTTAACTCGAAAATACGTATATTTAAAGTGCTGAAATTTTCTGTTTTCTGTTTTTTTCCGTTTTTTTTTATAAAAACATCAAATAGAAATATGATTTCTAGAATGGTCTAAATCGGGTAACCCTTTCTTTGTGTTGTCATATAAAAATTTAGGTTTTTTTACGTATACTGTGGAAACGATCAGTTCGAGACGTTTTTTGTTTTTATTGCGCTGAAAAGTTCTTCGGAATATGAAATCTTATGTAATTTGTTATAATTACTTTTGCTGTCCGACGAACCGCTCTAGAAATATAAGCGAAAAACCAAACTTGAACAGACGGGTCATTGGAAATAAGAATTGTCTTACGTGATTTTTTTATGATTTGTAAATTAAAAATCATTTTATAATTTTATTTTTGATTTTTAAAATAAAAATCATTGTCAGATTTCTATTTTTGATTTTTATTATAAAAATCAGATTTTGATTTTTATTTTTTATTCTTAAAGAAAAATCAATTTTTAGTTATTATTTCTAATTTTTAATACATAAATCGAAAAGAGAGTTACTTTTTATAATTTCGAATAAAAATCATAAATTTAAAAAGTATTCAAAATTTGTGAAGATTCGGTAATAAGAATCATAATGCTACATTCCAATCAATCCCCATATTACTTTTTCTAAATGATTTTTTGGTTAGAGAAAATGAAAATAATTGTTATTTTAAGTCCGTGGACAGATGTAATAAGAGAAAGGAAATTTTTCCTCTACTATTCACGGGTAATGGTATTGGCATCTCAAAGTATTCACTAAAATATTCTTGGAACTAATTGTGGGTGCAGTGTAAATGATTTCGAGTAGGTATATGGCCGGCAATTTGCGGCTAGAATAATTGTGTTTGTAGAGTTAGGCAAAGCGGATCTTTTTAAAGATCCGGATCATCGGATCTGCTTAACCCGGCTCAAAAGAGTCAGTTGAAATTTGAGTCCCAATGTCTCCTGAGCCGTAAGTGTTGCGCTCAGCAAATAGGATCTGGATCTGGATCTGGACAGATTCATGTGTTCCGTCATTCTATTAAGACAAAAGTGGAATTGTGCTTATCAGTTACTATGTATACCCATATTTCTATAATCTATATACACATGTTTGTATCTATATGTAAAGGGCTTTCCAATAAGAGGTGTTATTTTAATTAGCCCGCTATTTCGGTAGATGTCACTTTTGGAGCTGTCATTTTTTGACATTTGACAAGTAGAAACTACGCCATTAATAAAAATAGAACGAAAACCGATTCAACAAGGCATTGAAATTATTAAAATTCACTATAAAAATGGTGAAAATGTGGCAGAGACGGTTCGTAAAACTCGAACATTTTTGGGTCGTCGTGAAGCACCTTGTCGGACCGCAATACAGAAATTGGTAGAAAAATTCGAGCTGTCGGGACAAGTTAGTGATGCGAAGAATAAAACCCGTGCACGTCGCTCAAGAACAGCCGAGAATATTGCTGCTGTAGCCGAAAGTGTTGAAGAAAACCCAGGTTTCTCCATTCCTCGTCGTTCTTTGGAATTAGGGATTCCACAAACGTCATTACACAGTATTTTGCATAAAGATTTGGGTCTTAAGGCTTATAAAGTTCAGTTACCACAAGAACTCAAGCCGGCCGATCATCAACAACGTCGAGTCTTTGCTGATTGGGTCCTTGAAATGCATGAAAATGATCCGGAGTTCCATCGAAAACTCATCTTGAGTGATGAGGCCCATTTCCACCTCTATGGCTTCGTCAACAAGCAAAATAGTCGCATCTGGGGCTCGGAAAACCCAAGAGTTATTGTTGAAAAGCCTCTCTATCCTCAACGTGTGACTGTTTGGTTCGGTTTATGGTCCCGAGGGGTCATTGGACCTTACTTTTTCGAAAATGAGGCTGGAGCAACAGTTACGGTGAATGGATTGCGCTATCGACAGATGATTAATGATTTCTTATGACCAGAATTGGATGGTATTGATCTGGACAACGTTTACTTTCAACAAGACGGCGCTACGTGCCATACAAGCAACGAAACCATTCATCTTTTACGGGAAAAGTTTCCGGATCGTGTTATCTCTCGAAGAGGTGATCACAATTGGCCACCGAGATCGTGTGACTTAACACCTTGCGAATTCTTCCTTTGGGACCACGTGAAAGAGAAGGTCTACGCCAACAGCCCAGCGTCGATTCAAGACCTCAAAGATGGAATTCGTGAGGCTATCGAGGGCATAGGGCAGCCACTTTGCGATTTGGTTATGGAAAATTTCATGAAAAGGATATGGTCCTGTAGGCGTGGTCGTGGTAGTCATGTGGCTGATGTTATCTTCCATTATAAACGGCATACCTTCCTCTTTATAATGAAGTAAAGATCCGACCATTTATCTCAAAAAAGGGCATTTTTCTTTGAATATCAAAATAACATCTCTTATTGGAAAAACCTTTATATATTGTTACGAAATTAATATTTCCTAAATCGATAAAATTCCATAACATTCGATGGTAACACCAACACCCATAAATTAGGAAAACGAAAAAAAACTCTCTATAATATTCTTTGCTAAGGTAACGCCAGCTTATTTCTCTTCAACTCGTAGAATACTGCACTGAAGGAAGAGTTCTCTTCTCTTGACTTACTGTTGAGAGTCACGGTACGCACACAGTCTCGTATACATGATAGAGACAGAAGCCTGAAGTTTCTAGTCGTCATATGTTGTGAATGATTTTATTTGCTCACTAACTCTGTTCCACTACGTCAAGACACATTGTCACATTCGTTCCGATTCCTAACTGAACCTACAACAGAGAGGTGAGAAGAAGCAAAGAGATATCTCTACACTTTGGAAAGATATCGCCCTGCCTCTTCTCCTGCCTGTTGACTGTTTGCGTATTGCATCAGGACTACTCGTGTGGGATGGCCCAATGATTCGACATTCAATGGATCTTTTAGAATTGTCTTGTGTCAAAAAAAGGAACCGGATCACTTGACTCACTTTAGAGATGCGGATCTTTGAGACGGCTGATATCTGAGTTACCAATCTCTATGTGTTTGTTGTCAGAAGATGAGTCTTGTGAATTCCAAGGAAGATCCTTTGAGTAGCAAATTCAAATTACATTCGGGCGTGGCGTGTGGTTGACCTATTGAACTTTTGAATTTAATAAATATCATGGAATGCTATAATACTAACTGTATTGCATAACTATGTGTTTATTTATTATACCTATTTATTTTCTTCAAGCAATACTCTAGTCAGAGTACAAAAATTCACGATCATGAATGCATGCGTGTAGACTTTTAAGTGACTAGAGAATGGATTATGTATGTGTGCAAGTTGTTCACTGTAACTATTGATATATGCATGTGAAATTTCACTGTTTCAATCTAATTCATCGGAGCGCTCCAGCCTCCTAATATTCCTCTCCAGAGCGGACCGTTTTTCAATTCACCGTTCAGCTTCGGAGCGATTTGCCGGACCTATTTTTCCTAACTGCTCCTTTCAGACACATTAGATTTATTATGTTATTTTCGTCAACCTTCTGTCATACCTTTTTTACAATTAACAAATATGAAAGATGATAATGATTGGAGAATGTGTCGAGATTACCGCAACATCTTAAAGGTTGCAATATAACTGATAATTACTCTATTCACATAAAAAATTTACGAGGATGCAAAATATTTTCAAAAGTCAGCCTATCTGTAGTAAGAGTTTATCGGCAAATATCGCCTGAATCTCAAAATAAACTGACTTCAAGAGATGAAGTTTTTGAAATTAAAATGATGTCATTCAGTTTTTGAAATTAAAGAATGTCATTCGGTTTTAGAAATGCCGCTAATAGTTTTTGCGAGCATATGTACATAGGTCCAAAGTTTTACAGACTAAGAAATGATGTACAAGACATGATTTTTCCATGTCATATGGAGCAGTTCGTAAAGTTCGTAAAAAGCCATACACCGAAAGATGTCCCCAAAAATGTGGACATCGTCTGAAATGTGATACGTAGGTATAACAAAAGCGGAAAGATGAATAGGTCATTCATGATGTGATAAAAAATAAATAATACGCACTAAAACCTGGCAGAAAATACATAACTATACAACAAGCCGGTCTTCAAAACCAATATTACTAGATTATTGCCATCTATAAGAAACTTCTACCAATACTGCATACAAAGTCTAAAGAAAAATTTCGAATACAAATGTAAATCTCACAAGAGAAAGTAAAGAATGCTTCCTACACCAGCAAGGATTTTTAGCGCCCCTAGTCAGCCGAATCAATCAAACTGTTCCAGACAGCTCTCGACATGAAAATTCTAAAGCAATTGTCGAGTAAAGTAAAAGAAAAATAAATTACTACTTCTGTAAGCCATTTCGGAATTATTATTCGAATATTTTAGCCTTCTATCCAATAAATAAAGAACATTTATTATCTATAAATTCAATTTTCCTTACATTTTAGTTGCAAAAATCCAACAGGAATTATGAACTTCCAGAGTTATGTATATCTCAAATCTTACTTCCGTTTACATAAGACAAGTACATTTAATCTATATTAATGATAATAGCGGCTCCTATTCTACTGTTATATTCAATTCATTTATAAAAGTGATTACTCCTAATCAACAATAATGAAGGCGAAATCAGATTCGTGGCAGATGCAAGTTAAAAAGGATTTCACATTTAAGATATAAGTCCTATGGATAGGAGAAATCCTTTAATTGAAAGCTTTTTGGCACTTAAAGCGACTGTAAGTAATATTTTTGGATAATCTCCCTCTGACGGGGGATAAAAGGCCAGACTTTATAGTTCACTTATTTCTAGGAATAAGTTAATTGTGGAATATTTTTAGTTAACTTTCCGTCATTAAGACTAGTAGGTATGTGCTTTAAAATGGTTCTTATCTTATACATAGATTGATCGTTTTCTTGACTTGTTTGGATTCATCGATATTCTGTCGCCTGAGTATTGCATTCCCCATATACAAAAATGTTGTTTTGAGAAAAATACAGTTCATGGGGTGAACATTGCATTATTAGCATATTTGGAGGATGGGGCGGGCGGATGGAACAAGACTTCTATAAAATTGTAGTCAAAGTCATTTTTCTCCCGTAAAATGTTGTATAATACGCAGCCAACTTTTATAATTTTATTTACAATTGCTTATGAAACACTTAACATAGGTACTCTGAACGGTTCTTTGTTTATTTGATAGAATCCCAAATTCGCTGAATGAGTTTTCTCAATTCAGTAGTAATTTCTGTTCAGAAATACGCAATTCCTCACGAATTATTATCAGAATTAAGAATAGATCAAAATAGTTGTTGTAAAGAATTAAAAGACTTAGAGTTAGTGTTCACTTAAGTTAGTACTGGAAGTTCTAAGACTAGTTATACAAAAACTGCATGGCAAGATATACTAACATAGAAAAGAAGTTATCTGTTGTGTTACATTCGTCACTTAAAAACTTTTGTATGCGAAACGGAATAGCGCATACAGTTAGTAGTATTTAACCATATTAGATGATCATCATCATCATTAAATTTTAAACTATATAAATCCGCGGGTGAAGAGTTCCTGTCGTGCTTCTGTAGAAACTTTAGGAAACCTTGGCTTTCTTATGGCCAGTTTCACATTCGAGTTTAAACCGAAATTTGGTTTAAACCATCTTCCAACTTTAAACGTAATTTCACCGTGCGTACTTTTACTAACGTTAGTAGTATTGATTAAATTGTGAACTAAATTAGTTATCGCCGCCATTCGAAGCAATTTTTCTATCGATCAATATGTCAATCGAAAAAAATAAACAGACCAGAAGGTAAAAAATAACGTATTTTTATTTATATTGTATAGTAGAGAGTATAGCAGTAGAGTAGAGAGTATAGTAGAGTGCAAGAAAATGAACAAGTATAGATTTGAAGAAAAAATGAATGTCTGGAAGGATATCGAGTCCGCATATGAATCCACAAACGGTGAGACATACCACGATTATTTAGCATTGAAAAATAAATACGATAACATCAAGAAAACATCAAAAAGAAACTTTGATATGGAAAAGAGAGAGCTGTACGCTACAGGAGGTGGGTCCAGAAAAACGGTTAAGCGTCAATTATACGACTGCTCTGTCGACTGTGAAAAAAGTCGAAATCGACGCTGAGGTGAAATTTGTAATTAAATTAAAGCCTTCAACAAATCCCACCTTCTGTGATTGAACTGAAGTTGGCCGCTACCATACCAGCTTTGCACTTTGAGCGATGTTTAGTTTCAGTCAAAGTTGCAATCGAAGTCGAAGTTGCAATTGTATTTTACCGCATGGATTTACCATTTGGGCAAAGTCGTAGTCGACTGATCAGTCGTAATTGTAAATCAGGCCTTTTGCAATTATTTCATCGCTTGAAATTTACGGTTTTTATGTAGATTCGGACACCTTACATAAAACATAAATAAAATGTTTTATTATCAAATGAGGATCACCTAGCAAATGAGGTTGGTTTATAAGACTGTGCCGAAGTTCTCACAGGATCCCCACATGTTATGCTCTTACCCTCAAGTCCGTAACCTTTGCCGGCTAGGTTGGAGAAGGGATGGGTGTTATTGAAAATTGATGATTTTGAGTTAGGCTCCACGTAGTATTTAATCGAGTGTACCTACTGTTTTCACCACAAAGAAATTATTTTCAAATTCAAATATATTTATTTAGCAGGTTTTTATCTTTAAATATGTGTACAATGAAATTAAAATAAATGTGTGAAATGGCGGCAAGACACACGAAACGGCCGATAAATATCTGAAGACAAATTCTGTTTTGACAATTTTAGTGTTCTCTTGACATCTCACAAACATTCCTTTTTCGCCCCCTATATCGAATTATAATGGAAAATATATCTTCATTCCTAAATCGGGCGAATTCGATTTAAATTCTATAATATTAGTTTTCTTTTTTTTTTTATATTAAAATACTCTACTCGTCCCGCGGATTCTTTTGGTATGTTCCCCGCTGTGATTGAAATTCTTTCAGGAGCCAAATTTAACAAAAAACAAGTAAAAAAGCTAGAATTGGTCTAAGACCAATTGTTAGGATACCCTAGATGAATGCCCGTATTAAATTTCGTATGGTCACCGATCTATTCAAGTTTGATTTTGAAGTTGTTTTTCGCATATATTTCTAGAACGGTTTGTCGCACAGAAAAAATGATTATAACCAATTTTATAGGATTTCGTATTCTGCAGAAGTTTTTAGTACAATAAAAATGTCTTGGACTGATCGTTTTCAAAGTATACGTAAAAAACCTAAAATTTTATATGGCAATACCAAGAAGGAGTTGGCTGATTTTTCTCATTTTCGAACTTAATTTAATTTTTTTTTTTTTAAAGTCCGTGTACAAAATTTCAGCTCTCTACGTATACGCGAGTTATCGTGTGCACAGACAGACAGACGGACGGACGGACATGCAAAAAATCAAAATAACTTTTAATATTATGCGTGGGTGTCCAATTCATTTTGCTCTACCATCATTAATTCGAGGTGTTACAAACGGAATGGTATACCCCTATAGATGTCATATAGGGTATAATTAGTGGTATTGGCAGCTATTTTCGCATGCCGGAAAATTTGAATTTAATAAATTTCGGGTCTTACTTAGTTAGCAATAACAGAATTTCTTTGGACCGAGTACAACTTGGTTTCGTACGTTTTCACTCAGAAAATGTGAAGAACTGGTGAAGGAGAAATCTGGTTTAGGTAAGCATATCTTTTCTCTAAGAATTAATTTTACACTAATTTTATACAGTTACTCCAAAGAAATTAATCCGATAGTCTGATGATTATTTCCAGGATACTCCATCCCATTAGGTTAGTTCCAGTGTAATAACGGTGAGTTATGTACCTTACAAATCCATCATCTTGATCCTATCTAATTTTCAGCTTTGGCTGAGAGAATTAGCTACATCCCATAATCGCGACAAGTGCATTAGCATGGCCAAAAGAACGCACCTTAGTCCTCCATCGATATCATATCAGGTATTTGATCTTTTCTTATTAAATTTGTAATTAAATAAATATCTTTGCAGAATCATTCTAATATGAGAATAGCACATAATGGACAGCACATTGTCGTGAAGGAATGTAGGTACTATTGTATTCATTATTCAACTAATTTTAATTCAGTATATTTTAGGCTGTAGTGTCCCTGAATTTTGCACGTAACACACTTTCTATAATTATTATTATATTATTTATTATAATTTGCTAGCTAGAAAAAGAGAGGTGCATGAAATAAAAATGCGGATTTTGGCACACAATCTAACACTAGCTAAAAATAAAATAGATTGTATTAATTAAATCAATTAAAAATATAATTACAATTAAAAATGTTTGTTTGACATTACAATACCATATCTATTTAAACACGGTTCTTGAATTAAGTTTTGATTAATGATCTGCGCACCAGGTTTTAATTGGTCGATTTGGGGTTGAGTTCATTCCGAGAAACCGGACTAACAAAATTAACAGTTGTTTCTAACTCCACTCATAGGGCTGGTAATGTATTTTCACGATTAATGCAACATATATTATGCAGGACTGCTGCCGCTACAATAATAATCTGAATCTTTGGCAGCTTCATTCGCATTCCGATAGATAAAATTGGAAACCTCTTTGTCCAAATTCCATAACTTCGTTCGACACAGTTCCTAGTATGTATAAGAAATTCATTATACAAATTCTCTTCCGTGGTAGTAACATCTGCTAGTGATGTCATCATATAATTTCTGCGCTGATAGCCACCATCTACAATAATGTGCAAATCCTGGATTTATTAAATATTGTAGAGTCATGAGCAGAGCCTGGCCATCTCGCAACAATATCAAGAATTCTAAGCTACGAATCTCACATTTTCTGCACATTAATTGAAAAGAAACCTTTTTGACAACGAAACAATTCGTAATTCTGACCAATTCTGAAATAATTAATTATCTTAGTACTAATGGAAATATAAATCTAGTTATACCAGGTGATAATATTTTCACATGTGTACAATCCAATGCGGCGATAACTGTAGGAAAACGCGCAGAGTGGAAAAATCCTGCTCTAACACTTTGAATTTCCTCTTCAATATTTGGAAATACAATAAAATGATCCTTCAACACAGCAATATGATGGGGTTTTATAATTACTCTCCGTCTTCGTCGACAGAGTTTTAGATTTAACTCAAAAAAGGCTTATTCATAGCTAAAAATGTTTAAATCTAAATCCATGATAAAACAATTTTCTTGATAGAAACAAACAATGCTACTGTCACACTTGTCAAATACTTTCATCTTGTGTTTAAAAACCGAGGTATGGGGGTTAAACCAAACTGTGAAACCCATTCGTCGAGTTCAAACTAAATATTTGATTTAAACTCAGACTGTGCAACTGGCCATTACTGACAATTTTAGAAGAAGTTTTGCATGAGAATGCAGTCCTTAAGAATGAAAAGAGGTTAGGTTAGGTTATGTACATAAAATAGATGCCAACCCTAATACCCAGCCGAAGTCATACTGACCTATTAGTATAACTTCATTTGTTCTAAAAGCAATAGATAAAATATTGGAAAGGAACAAAGGGATATTTAAGGATTATTACCAGCCAGCCAAACTGGCTCGCCTACCTAGAAGTATATCAATAGAGCCAGCCTTAGTAAACCTAACAAATGATATAGAAAAACCAATCGAGATAAGGAACGCAACCTATAATCCATTTTGGACACTATAAGTGCATCTCATAACACCTCTGTAGGGTCAATAGTAGTTGCACTGTTCAGACATGGTTCGGGCTCAATCTATAATAGAGCTTAGCCAATGTCTCTGACATAATTGATAAATAAAAACATAAAGTCAGAAAAAGTTTGTAATGCTGATGTTATGATTATTATTAATAGAAAATTTGAAGATGATGCACCGCGCATTAGCCATCCACAACAAATTATCAATTACATTTTTAACTAAAACAAGGATATGCGAAATAAAATTAATCTGCCCTATTTGGTTAGAAGCTAACAATATCAAAAGAAGTTAAATATTTCGAGATAAATATAGCTGATAAGTTCAAGTAGAGCAAACACATAAATAGAACAGCTATTCTTGCAATTTGCAACTGCAGGAATAACAGAATTTAGGCCAGACCATTGATTTTAAGGTATATAGATATGCCAGTTCTGAGTAGTCAGTAATGTCGGATCTTCTCAGGTGTCGTATGTGTCGTAATTCCCATGTTATCAACCAAACAATCAAAGACATGTATTTAGGTTTTAAAAGATAATGAAGCTGGGAATGATATGTTATACTGAAAACTAACTATACGGCAGCGACGCAAAGGGGTAATTTTTCTTATTGCCAAGAATTTTTTCCTACAAATGGAAAGCAAAATTACCAGTTTTTGTTCATTGATTTATTCTTGGATATTTATTCGTGGTTTGAGCTGAGGTTTAAATCTTTTTCAGTAAATTGCAAGTTTTTCATCACTTTGGCTTTAAACAAATAATCGAATTGTTTTGAAATTTACGTATTTGATTTAAAATCCATTAATAGTATTTAATATGTTTGTTTTGTGATATGCTTATTTCTTTAAAAACTTTTTTGTTGTTTAAGTTTTAGATTTATATATTAATATGTAGGTAAGGATATAATATACATATATAGTTGAAAATTTCTTTAAATAAGTTAATTACAATCTTAGTCTTCTTCAAGATTGAGTGTTTTGTAGGTATTGCTACTTAGAAGTGCTGAGATTTTTTTTTTTTTATTGTATTTGTTTGGTGATATGAACTGTGGTCAGTCCGTACTTGTTGCTATCAAGGTTGTATATAAATGTATATAAACCGGGCTTCTTCCCTTCAGTTTTCAAATACCAGATGACTGCAGAAGGAAAATTTTTATTAAGCAATGTGGAAATATTTACCTACAAATCAGAAAATTGTATATTTGTGAAAATAATTTTTCTGAACATCATATAAAAATTCAGTCTACGAACAAACTTCTCACAGATGTTGCGATACTCAAGCCATATGATGAAGCATGCTGTGCATGTTCAGAATCAGTTTTAGATGCTTTTTGTCAGCTATATCTAGATTCTGCACGAAAAACACTTTATAAAAAAAGAGCAGTCAAAGAGCAAGTTGGGACATGCAAATAGTCATTGGTCTGAAACCGAAAAGTAACTTTCCCTAAATTTTCTCTGTCTTATACAAAGAAATGCTAAATTTGGGTCTCATTCTGCCTTCGGTTAGATGCATTTTACAGTGGCATCTTTTGCTAAGATTTGATACGGGTCTTTCTGAGAATATTCTAAAGAAGAATAAAATAAAATGAGTAACAAAAAATGCATACTTTTATTTGAAAGATGTCAACAAAAAGAGAAAATTGAGACAATGTTAAGGATGCTGTAATTTTTGAAAAATAAGATCTTGCGACAAGTGTTCTTTTGATACTGATTCGCGGACACAACCAAAATTGGAAGCAAGGTATTGGTTTTTTTCGCTGGTTCTGTGAGAGGAAATGACCTGAATTTTATAGTAAGTGATAATTTAGACTTTTGCGTATTTGATTTAAAGTCGTTCGAATAACATGTTATCAAGGGTCTAATAACCGATCTTGTATAAATACTTTCGGTTGCACCATACAAAAGCCTTTTTTATATATCATTGAAAGAAAGGTTTATTCCTTTTACGATATTTGTAAATTAATTAAAAATGTACCTAACTACCTATTATCTAATGATAATCTAGATGGAAACGAGGAAATAGTTTCTTGGAAAATAATAAAAAAGTTTATGAATCCGACAATGGTGACATTCGTGCAATATTTAAATGTACTGACTCACACCTAAAGCCGAATAATTTTGAGAAAATGAACGTTAAGCTCGCAACTCAAGTATTTAGTCACACGATTTCATTAGCTATATATACTGCAGATCAATTAGGATGTTTTAAATATGAAAAAGAGAAAGAAGTTGCTCTTCACACTGCAAAATTTGTTTTGAAGATGAACAACCTATTTAACACTTTAAACAACTACACATGGCATTCTAAGAATCCAAATAAATGTGCCATTTCTGTAGATACAAAAATTTATTAGAGAACTTGAAATAAGGTCGAGAATGGATAAGTAGTCGGAAGCATTTGAGGTTTATGAAGCGACCTTACTGTTTTGATGGCCTTACTCAAACAATAAAGGTCCTTATTATGCTTTTTGAAGATTTACGAAACAAGGAATCGTACATCATAACTTCACACTTAAGAAAAGACACATTTGAAAATATGATTTCTATATTGAGAGCATTTTAGGGGTGATATGAAAGAAATCCTTCGGTGTACAGAGTATACCGTAATTTAAAACAAATAATGTTTCAAAATTATTCTCTTTCCGAGTTTTCAAGTTAAATGCGATTCCGACTCTTCTAATTTATAAGATTTTGGAACCTCATTTTAAAGTGTGGAAGGATTACATAACTTGGCGTGTAATAACGAAGATCATGAAAGTAATATTGAAATAATTAATGCAAATAACGATAGTTTTATGGAAAGCTTTTTAATTGATCCAGATCTAGAAAAAGATAAATTGTTTTAAAAAGAAACATTCTCAGGTAATGCCTTGATTTTGTTTTCGGCTATCTGGCACATGCTTTGCCCAAAAATATGTTAAATTTTAAATCCTGCGAAAAATATATGGTACAAACAAATTTCGAGAAAACTTAAAAATATACATTTATTGAAATGAAGGCTTATAAAACAAAATCAGCTGGTGAGTATGGCACCCTTACTGTATCAAGTGATGAATTTGAGCGTGATTTACGCCTTATCAGTAAATATTTTAACAATAGATTTGAAACATCAAGGCATGAAAAAAACTTACTTTATCAGTACTTCTTTCCTAATATAGGAAAATTTATTCCACAACGGGAAGGATGTTTACATAAACCTGTGGTCGTAAGGCCTCTTCTAATTATATTAGTTCGAATTTCAATACACAGAATTAATCTTACTGTAAATAAAATAGGCTTTACAAGGCGGATCAATGTTTTAAAGGGGAGTGAATCAATAATAAACATGAAGCAGAGAATGATGAAGTAGAAGGAAATGAATTGTTATAGCTCGAAACGAAAATAGATTTAAGTGGTATAAGCGAATGTTTTACGTATCTGTCCTTAATTTTGAACTGACGATACTATTGGCAATTTTTATTTCAGGGAAAATATGTTTGAGGACTTTCATCTGAGGTCTGTCTACTATCTCCGTGCGCTAATATTGCCTTTCAGCAGTTCTGAATTGTGAAGCTTAATTGCAGAGCCTTATGTACGCATTTTGCCATACTTTTATCCATCATTTTCACCGTTGCCCGCTGCAAGCAATCTTCTTCTTAAGGTAAAATGTAAGTAGAAATTACCGCTCTATTGTAATTATCTTGAAAGCCCTGAGCTAGCATCAACATTTTCTAAGGTCAATATTATTTTCTCAAAATTTTGCAAATGAACAACACAACCACAGGACCCTAGATTTCGTTCCATACCACGATTAATTTGTCCAGGTTTCGGCTCAATAAGACTTCACGTTTTACTAATTAAAATTGCAAAGCAGGTAAAACTAAATAAAAAAATTATTAAGAGGTAAAAATGCATTCCAAGATTAAAATAGCTTAGACCTACGGGGGATACCATGTTAAAAGAAAAACGCGCCTTGCTTTCTACCTCGAAGCTGGTGTGGAAATGTATGCATTAGTAATATGCACATGATTACACGATCATCGTCTTGTGCCAATGAAGTGCTAAACGCAAGTTTTCTTACTGTTCACCTGTTGTTCATTTTAGGAAAGACTTGTGTCTTAAGAAAAGTAAATCAGGGAGCATACATTTGATTGACCTATGAGTTGCAAATATAATACATATATGAATGAAAATTATGTTAGCCTTGAAATCAAATAAAGCAATATGAATTCCCAAAGCTTCGATATTTTTAGGCATGAAAATAAATCTAAATGTTGAAAAGAAATTAGAAAAAGAAATTTGCACAAACTCTAATTGCTTTTAAGTTAATCACATCGAAAAAAGATGTACACCAATAGATAGTACTCAAATAAAAATGTAAATTGTGCTCAGTGGTTGAAAATGATAAGCGAATTTCAAAATCTGATTTCTAATATCACCATTTTTTACGCACCCAGTCTGGTCAATAAAGATAATAATCACATTAAACTAAAGAAATGCATGTGTTAACAAAAGCGATATACAAAGAAATTTAGGCACTTACACCCGAAAATGTTGGTATCTATATATGTGAGCATCTTGCAACCATAACTAACATTGTTCTGCACATATTTTCGCTACAGAAAGTCAGTCACTTATATTGAGTTTTTATACCCTAGACGAAATCTATAGGGTATACCAAGTTTGTCATTCCGTTTGTAATATCTCGAAATAATGATTATAGTAGAGCAAAATTGATTGGACACCCACGCACAATATTAAAAGTTATATTGATTTTTGCATGTCCGTCCATCTGTCCGCCTGTGCGCACGATAACTCGAGAACGCGTATACCTAGAGAGCTGAAATTTTGTACACAGACTTTAAAAAAAAAGTAAAATTAGGTTCGAAAATGAGACAAATCGGGCAACTCCTTCGTGGGGTTGCCATACAAAAATTTCGTTTTCCACTATACATTTGGACACTGTCTGAAAACGAGTCAACCTAGAGAGCTGATATTTGGTAAATCGTGTTTTCATTGTACTAGCAAATAAAATTTCAAAAATGGACTAAATCGGGCAACTCCTTCTTTGTGTTGCCATATTAAAATTTGGGTTTTTTACGTATGCTTTGAAAACGATCAGTCCAAGACACTCTTATTGCACTAAAAACTTTTTCAGAATACGAAATCCTATAAAGTTTGTTATAATCATTTTTCCTGTGTGACAAACAGTTCTAGAAATATATACAAAAAACCACTTAAAAATCAAACTTGCATAGATCGATGACCATACGAAATTTTATACGGGCATTCACAGTGTATCGCCTTTTTCTTCGGGACTATTGACTCTTCATCCCTTCCTCCCATTCTTTTGAATGGATCTTCAGTTCCCTATGTGGATAAAGTCCGTAACCTTGGGGTCACCCTTAACTCCAATATGAAGTGCTGTGATCTCGTCAACTCTAACCTAGCTAAGATCTATGCCACCCTCCGTTGTCTATGGGTAGCCACTAAAATGCTCACCCCTAAAATGCGCTGTCATCTTGTCAAATCCCTAATATTACAGCATTTCACATACGGTTTACTTGTTTTCCCGAAGCTAGATTCGCACTGCTCCAGAAAATTACATGTTGCATTTAACGATTGTGTAAGGTTTGTTTTCAGCTTACGAAGATTCGATCATGTTTCTCACCTGAATCTTGCACTGCTAGGTTGCTCTATTGAAGTATATCTAAAGCGTAGAGCATTATTCTTCCTTTTCAACTTATTGCACAACTCTCAGCCCGCTTACTTGAGAACCATGTTTCTACCCTTGAACTCTGCCAGAGGCTATAAACTGCAAATACCTCGTTTTCAGACCTCTGTACTTGATGGATCCTATATTGTTCAAATCACTCGAATGTGGAATTCATTAGTACACAATATCCAGAAGGCTAACTCAATCGGCACTTTCAGGCGTCTTCTTGTAAATTTTTTGACGTAAGTAGTTTTGCTGTTGTGACCTTCACGCGCAGATCACATGTTTGTTATCGAAGTTTTCTAATTTGGATTTATCCTATTTTATTCTCATTTGCAATAATTGTTTTCGTAATTAATTTTTGTATCTTAATCTTACTTATTTATCCATAATTTATTTGTTATTATTGTTTATATTTATTTTTTTTGCCCATCTATTATCATTGTTGTAGTATTAACATTTAATTTAGTTTACTTATTTCTATTCAGTTGTATTACTGTATTTCCACTCTAATTGGTGCTAAGAAAAAGATATGTAAATCTTGTAGTATCTCTTCCTAATAAACAAATATTCTATTCTATTCTATTTATTCATCGGGGGTATCATAAGAAGTGGTCTTAGACCAATTCTAGCTTTTTTACTTGTTACTTTAATGAGAATTTTTCCTTGTAGAGAGCTTTCATTCCACTTATAAAAGACATAAGTTAGAAAAAGAGTTACATGGGGGTTACAAGCGCCAGTAGAAATGACCATCTGTACGAACTTCGTCTGACAATTTTACTGACTAAAAAAGCATTGCTTTCGATCAACTCACTAGTCAGTTCATTTTAAAAATCTTGCCAAACGGTGCCGACATTCCTCTTCATTGCCAATGATTTCTTCCTTATTTAAACTACTTTTTTCAGTCACTTCCCACTCAAAAGAGAGAAGATTAGAAATATAAACACAAATTTCCACAAACATTTAATCTTTTATTTTTAGTCGCCGCCATTTTGATATTACTTTTGACAGTGTACTGACTACCTAATCAGTAGGTTTTCACACGAGATAGTATCAGTGACAGTGTAAGTTCCACTGACGTGTGTAATCCCCTAGTTAGATTTCTGCCCCGAATCAATTCGAGCCGATGGAGGCTATGCTCTCAGTGAAGAGAATCTCCGAATTTGGCCTTTACGGTTACGTTACGACGACAAAATTGACTTGCAAGATTTTGATGCACAACAGAAATACAACATGTCGAATTTTTCAGATTTTGATTTCGTTGCGATCACTAGTGTATCTCTATAAAACTAAAATGAATAATATAACAATGTTACAATCAATGGAATCAATGAAATCAATAATTACAATAAGTGCTCAATTTGAAAAGAGTGTGCGAACTCTGGCAGTCCACCTCTACATTGTCGTTTTAAAGCTTAATCAGTGCAAAAAGAAAAGACGTGAGTCGTAGATTTGGTATTGGTGATTAGGGCCCTACTAAAACGTAACACAACGCCTCACTTTATCACTCTGTAGAAATCCTAACCGGAGTCAGATTATTAAACTTTCTTACTACATAAGTACTTAACTGCCTTTTATATAATACACATAAAAACACAATACAGCTATCGAATGCGCATATTAAATCTGAACAATTTTCAGGTTAAAGAAATCATTATTTATCTGTTACTTCATAAAAATATTAAGTTTTCATTTAAATATATGTGGGTACCTATTCCTGAAGTTAAGATGAAAAATCTGTGTGAACACAATGGGAAAAGAAATAAATATATTGAGTTAGCTGAGCTAAAACTTTGAAACGGATGGCTGCAAGGATAGTGTTGCAATGCTCAAGATATCATTTATGTAACAAATTTTAAATCATGTTTCTAAAATGTATCGCTTATCATTATAGGTTTATTTATAAAGTTTAAATGAAAAATCTATAATCCCTCCTACCTACCAAATGACGCATTTGCTCCCCCTCCCTAACCCTTGTTCTTGACCTATTCGAAATCTTGACTTGAGTTATCATCCTGTAAATAGTGTACCTCTCATATCTGGGACACCTTTTAGGTGTATGCAAATATACAATACTGCAATTGATTGGAATTGAAGTACGTAGTAATATTTATAATATGTGTGTTTAGCTGTCATTTCAATTGAAATATGGGAGAATGAAAAATTTCAAACAGAGCTGCTCCAAATCCTTCATATGTCACGTCCTGTTAATATCTTAAATATATTTCAGTTGAAAATATGAAAAAAAACACACTGACGACGAAATGGTTTTGCTAAAACTTCGGAATCTCAGAAAAGTAAGAAGTTTCCACAGTTATCTGTAAAATGTGGTCCGCTTCAACAAAGGAATGTTCTTATAAGGATGCCACCCCACATGTCAGACCGTGTAGAAAATTGCTTTTGCTCCTTTTACCACTCGAAATCGAAAAATTTAAAGACGGAACTACTTAGGTCTGTAACTTTAGGAAAGAAATTCCACAAGTGCTCATTGAGTTAAAGTTTTGATACTACGTACATACATATAAAAATATACGTAAACTGGTGGCTGCTTGAGATGAAAATCCGTGCAGCTAACAGGAATAAAATGTTCTATCTGTGGAAGCAGAATGGTCAAAAGGTGGTATATTACCCAAGACGATGATGCGCTATGCATCCAAGTGGATGCTTTTAATAAATTACTCGTTGAACTAGGTTAACGGCGTAGTCTTAGCGGGATACATGTGTTGCCCATTTCGTACTGCAGAGATTCACCGAAAATTCAGCTGAAAATTTAATCATTCTCGCAGATGAACGTTTGCTCACAGTTACCTGTTATTAATGGTCCCATTTTTCGCCTCACGCTTACACGGATTAAGTTTGCACATACAATCATCGTTCCAAAAGACCATAAACTATGTTTATGTGTATTTCAAACCCTTCCAGTTTTGTGTTACTTTAAGGCATAAATCCATTTAGTTTAAAGTTTTCGGAAACGAACAAATTGTTTCTTCAACCTAGGCAAACTAAATTTTGTTCGTATGTTTAGATTTTTAAGTGCAAATACATATTAGAAATAAAAATTGTGAAGATCATCTCGTGTTTAAAATTTAATAGTAGATAGTAACTCTTTTTGAGGCCAGCCCGTCCCTTTAACTCGTACACGAATTTATCTGTCTGCATATTTATATATTTCTTTTTTACTATATTCGACACTCTCGTAGACCCACTTTTCGTCATCACACCGAGCTGAAAATTGGCACACAGGTTCATGTCGCGTGACAATTGAATCTGTTATAATTTGAACCGGAAATTTCCATGGAATACCCGGAAAATCGGGAAAAATCATTTGAAAATTTGGTAGAAATTTGATTTGTGATAAATCCGTTTCAGGAAAAATGCAAAGTTTTCCGATTTTTCCGAAAAAAATTTCGGAATTGGAGGAAAATTCATGTAAAACGCTTGTCCGGAGTTTTTCCGACCAAGGAAGCGTTTGAGCGTTTTGCAACCTAAGACAAAGTTGTAGAGCGAGATGAGTTGCATAAAGTTGCTTTTGTGGAAAACTCCATGGAAAACCCAGAAAAGCGGGAAAATCATCGGAAAAATTTTCATCGATATGATTAGTGATAAATCTGTTTCAGGAAAATGCAGAATTTTCCAATTTTGCTGGAAAATTTTCCGAAAATTTCCGGAATTTTATAAGCTATGCGGAATCTTTTTTTTCCGTTCTACTGGCATCAATACTTTCTCTTCAACAATCATGAAAACTTGCGTGAAAAATCGATGAAAATTCAGGTAAATTTTTAAAAAAAATTCATAGTAATAGGAAAACGTCTGTGGAAAACATGGAAAATCGGGAAAATTCATGTTATATGGGATCAAGTTGGAATACAGCTAAAAAGCGCTGTTTAAAACATAATTTGAATTTCAGAAAATCGTTGCAATACTTCAACGATTTGATACTCGTATAAATTTTTTGAAAAACTGGTAAATCAGTGTCTTTTCAGCCGTCATAAAATTGTTTTAAAATATCTCCATGCAGCACGCAATAACAATTTAGTTAAGGTGAAAAATGCAGAAAATAAAATAAATAAAAAACGAGTTTTCAAACAGAACTGAGGCCAAGCCGCATGAAAAAGTAAAAAATAAACTTTTCTTCACACACAGAGGTAGACTCAGATTTTATTCGCTGACAATCACCGATATATTTCAGTATGATCAATCAGAGGTAATAAGTGATTTGATTCATGAACAGAAGAATGTTCAAGAGAAAGGTCCCAATCAAAAAATATGAGTCCACCTCTGTGTGTGAAGAAAAGTTTATTTTCTATTTTTTCATGCGGCTTGGCCTCAGTTTTGTTTGAAAACTCGTTTTTTACTTATTTTTTTTCCATTTTAGCCCATAAGGTATGTAAAATCGCTCAAAACTGTTACTAATGAAAGACCTCAACACTAGATAAGGGCGGATCCAGACATTTGCTTTAATGGGGGTGATCGCCCCCATCTTCCCTTATAACTGCACTTGCCATCAGTTGTGGCCCGCTCTGTATAGCTTTCTCTTCTCGGAGTTCTTTCATTTATATAATATAAATTTTTGAATTTTTGAAATTTTTGTAAGTATAGTAAAATTTAGTCTCACATAAAATAAACATTATACACTTCTGGCTTGTCTTACTGACGGTTTTTTTCATATAAAGGTCGCTTGGATTTCGTTCAAACACACTGGGCTGCATTGCAATTTCTTGCAACTTAAGTAGTTAAAGAAATTTTCGAGGAAAGCTAATAAGGGAAGGTTAATATATGTATAAAATTAAATTAAATATTTGCAGGACAAATAAATCTGAGATTAATTACCCCGGCTATGATAATTTCCCCAATATACATACTACTTTTCATCAAAATACCCGGCTTTTATGAGCTTTCGATCACAAAAAAGTGCAACAATTTTGTTTGTACTGAAAATTACTTAGTAACATAATTTCAATTTTTTTGAGAATAATTTATGACTAAAAAAGAAAAAAAAATAATAAATATAACAAATAATAGAGTTCTCCATTTAATTAAATATTAAAATTATATTATATTTGAATATAAATTTCAAATTTTTCATGGTACACAAAGAAAGCAAATTCAAATCAAAGTAGGTAATTTAACTAAGTATTTTGATAAAAAGTAGGAGTTCCCAATTTCAATTTCGGGAAATTGTTATTCACTGTAGTGTTTAAATTTGAACTGCCCAGATCTTTCTTTCTTTGTATACCTTGAAAATTTTAAAATTTATACACAAAAGTAATATAATTTAAATATTTAATTAAATGCAAAATTAAGGGAAACTCTGTTGTGATGCATTCATTAAGTGAAGGGAGAAATAATTTGCTATCTTTTTTATGCGGGTTTAGAAATAGTCTTTTTCAAACAATTTTTTTTTGTATTTTCTATTTCATTTAATTACATAAATTTTGATTTATTAGAGCTTTAGGGGGGGGGCGATCGCCCCTATCGCTCCCCACTGTATCCGCCTTTCATACGAGAAAGAAACTCAAATTTGTACTACTCTCGGGATATTCCTTTATTACAAAACATTTTTGTTAGAATTATCGAAAGAAGAAAAATCGTGACAGATTCATAACAGCATTCGGTGTAGTGTAGTTTTCTTTAGTTATGTATTATGCTATGAGAGTACTGCTCACTCCTTGTACCATTTTCAGTTTTTTGAAGCTCGAACATAATGAAGTTTATGAACAGCTACTGACCACGCTGTTTAAAAAAATGCTCAGTAAAAATTAATGACTGAAAATGATTATGAACCTCCCCTGGCATTTTAACACCAAGCGCTTACATGAAATCACAAAGGTAAAACCGATAAAAGAATTAATTCAAATTAACCTAAAAAAATTTAATGTAAATTGCAGAAGATCTGCAAATAGTCTCTTGACAAATTTATGCATATCATAGTTTATTCCATAAATGCGCGCATACACAGTATACTATAAACACACAATCATAAAATAGCTGTGTTTTTTTGTGTCCACAGAACAGAGCAGAGCAGAAGATACACAAAAGAACGCCTCATATATTTTCATAGAAGATGTATAAATGAAGCGAACAGTACAAATAGTTCGCTTCAATCGACAGAACAATTTGTTCTCTCCAGTATATGGAAGTTCTAGAACAAGGTATACAAAAGAACACAGCTATAAACTAAACGTAAACTTAGTAGTCAAGCAACGTATAATTTAGTGAATACTTATATAACAGATGCAGGTTTGTTCCGCAGATGTAGAAGTTTAAGTTTAAGTTTTAGTTTTAAATTTTGAAAAAGAGGTTTTTAGTCTTTTCCTCAACCTAAAATGTAATTACATCCTGAAATATAAAATAATATGTAATGTAAATATATCACAAATATTAGAATGGTAAGAAATCCCTAGTATTTCACTTTCCTTCAACGGATGTAACTAGTCAAGCATACACAAATCGCTGTATACAAAAATATGCAAATAAATGAAATGAAATGAAGTGACTATTAAAGGTAAAGCTGTAAACTATTAAATGTGAAAAAACGACGAAAAAGTACACTGAACAAAATTTAAATCTTGAACAACGCGTCAATTCGTGGGCATGCCCTACTGCGAATTGATTTTACATTCCCAAGTGCTATGAGGACCTCACAGCATACCCTTTACGGGGATCTCTTAGGAAGGACAAGATATAAGAAAACGCATTCACACTTTCTACCTTATAATTCCTAGCAATGATATTTATACCTTAAGCCTGAAACACATTCATTGACTTCACGTGGTATCTTATTTGGTTGAACTTGAAGCTCCACAATAAATGCAGTTGCAGCAGTAGTACATGCAACTTCAGCTTCGACTTTGAGAAATTTCTAAGTTGCTGCAAGATTTTCAGTACTGACAACCTAAATATTAGGGGGCATTGTAGGAAAAATAAGAAAATCGGAACATTTTCAGTTTGTAATTTAATTAATTTCGACTATTCCTACTATTCCTTTTCGGATAAGGCCCTAAGTGGTCGATATGTATTCTACAAAAGGGAATAGGTTATCGTTCAGGAGTATGCAATACATATCTAATTTCATCCTCACTTCGCTTATTGTAGAGGCACTCTATACAAGTTCCTATGTATTTTTTGACAATAGCCTTCATATTCGGGAACCAGAAGAATGTTTTTAATGTGTCTATAATTCGGTCGAATCTCGCGTGTCCTCTGTCGTCATGAATTGTTCTGATTACACGCCATCTAACTACTTTTGGAAACGCGAAACGATATCCTTTTGGTATTATTTTTGGAACTCGCCCCGCCTCTAAAGTGAAATTTCTCTTTAGTCCGTCCTTTTCACAGAATTGAAGTATTTCTCCAGTTAGAGCTTTTCGAATCTCTGCGATTTGTAGATCTTCTTTCTGTAAAATTCCTAGCCAGTCTTCATCATTCGGCGCTTTTATCACTAGCAATTTACCAATAACATCTGCAGCTTCACTACCTCCTTGAGTTGGACAACGACTACAGAGGTGCATCTGCATGCGCTAATTTGGTGGCTAATTCGAAATCATACTCAGCTATTTTCAGCCACCATCTTGCTTTTCTTGGTACCAGATATTTGTTGGCTTGTGTTATTCTAAGTGAATTGTAATCTGTTGGCACCTTAAAATTCCGGTGGAGGAGGTAATGATGGAATTTTGTCTGTTGTCCATCGGCTGAAATAAGACACTGGCCTCAGATTTCCTCCCGGTCGTTACGTTAGTATACCTGCAATGCCGTGACTGCTTGCGTCCGTATGGACCTCGTTTTTCGCATTTTCATCGTATATCACAAATATCGACCTCTTAGCAAAGATCTTAACTTATTAAATGAGCTTTCTGCTTCTGCGGACTAAACAAATAATACATTTTTTCTCAGCAGCATATGAAGTGGTTGAGCTATAAAAGAAAAAATGCAAGGCGCAAGAACTGCTTAACTTCTCGGAAATTTTTTGATCGTTCATACACTTCCACTACCATCGCTTGATACGCTGTTCTGAATTTGCATGACCCAAAAACTTTGTGGGATGTTTAAAAAAAGCGCATTTTTCCATGTTCAAATTAAGATCTGCTCTCCGAATTTCAATTAACAATTCTTTTATAGTAGCAATATTGTCATGCAAATTTACCGATGGTATCAATATGTCATTCATAAAAATTATAACTTTACCAGCTACCATTGGTTGTATTGTATTAACTTTGTCAATAATTTCATGAAAACCGGTGGACCGTTCAGCAGACCAAATGAGATCCTCTTATATTGGTAACGACTTTCTGGAATTACAAAGGCTATTAAGTGTCTGCTGCTTTCTTCGACTTGCACTTGATGGTATCCGCTAAGTAGATCAAGTATCGTGAATATTTTCTTGTTTGCCAACATATTTAACGTTTCCTCCATGTTTGGTACTGGAAATGTTTCCTTTGAGTACTTGAGTTTAATTTTTTTTAATCGACGCACATCCGGTATTCGTTATTCTTCCTTGACACTAAAAGGACTGGGATTGCATATTCGGAAGAAGATTGTGGTCTGATGTCTACTCTTAGTAGCTCGTCAATTTGCTTCCGTACCACTGATTTTAAGCTATAAGCTGCCCTATATGGGTGATAACGGATAACTTTTTTCTCCTTTAGATTGATTTTCATTGAAGTTAATTCGGTTCTTTTTGAATATTTCAATATCTGGTCTATCGAGATAATTTCTTCCCAATATGATGAGAACAATCTGAGTATCACCTTCCATAATCATTATATCGATCAAAAGGTTTTCAGAAGGTAACACAAAATTGCTCTGGCCGAGCGTTAGACGAGGAGCAGTTTTATCTGATAAGACCGAGATAATGTATATATATTCAGGGTGTCCCGTAAGTCGACGTCAAGCCGGAACAAGGTGATAGACCAAATCGTAACAGTTACCAGAAAAATATAAGAAAAATCTAAGTCATGTATTTTTCAAATTATAGGCATTTCTTTTGTTTCGAGAAAATGTACACCTTGCGATGGTTTTTTAGCTCCTGTTGCTACAAACCTTTACTCTTTTACAATTTTACTTTTCTTATGCAATCCCGAATAGTGCATATGTAACCTGTTGCTTTAAGTTCTGTCTCAATCACACATCATGGAATGACTCTCCGTCTCACTCAAACTAGAATCTTAAAGTTGCGGTCTTAAGGCAGGCTTTGGGTACACTAGAATTATTTTTAGTAGGTGAAAAGCAATTTTTCGAAACTGGGTTTCTTGAAGAAACAAATTTTTTTTCCGTAATCTAAAAAATAATGTAGCAAGTGTTGTATCATTTTAGAATCCTTATTAAATGCGTCAACTTTTAAAGTTACTTGCCAGACTGGCGTATTACATTTTTTTTTTATTACAGTCAGTTAAAGTTCAACGAATTATTAATTTTATATTGTTGGTTCGGCAAAATGTGACATTTCTTCCAAGCTGGAGCAGTTGGCTTAGAACTTAAAGCAACAGGTTACATAAGCACTATTCGGGATTACATAAGAAAAATAAAATTGAACAAAAAGTAAAGATTTGTAGCAACAGGAACTAAAAAACCATCACAAGGTGTACATTTTCTCAAAAACAATAGAAATGCCTATAATTTGAAAAATACATGACTTAAATTTTTTTTTATATTTTTCTGGTAACTGTTACGATTTGGTCTCTCACCCGGTTCCGGCTTGACGTCGACTTACGGGACACCCTGTATATATTTTTTTATCAAGATTTCTGGTCAATAGGCAATCGCTTTGGAGAACTGATATTAATTCCACCTTTATTTAGCAAGTCATTCTCTCCTATGATGGAAAGCTAAGAATTCGGTTTGGACACAGACTATATACAGATCGAGAATTGGGCAAAAAGCTCAGTTCAGAATTTATTTTCTACTCAGCTCACAACAGCCAGCCCGCGCCGATGTACGTTGTAGAATCAAAGCCAGCCACAGGTTGCAGGCCTACAGGTCTACACACGCGTCGCACATGGGTATATCGCAGCAGCAGCAGAGCCAGCCACAGTCAGTGATTAAGCAGTGTGCGCGTTCACATAAACTTTAAAGAACTGTGTGCGCGATGAGCTCTGTGGCAATGATGATATTTTGATATTTTTTAGAATTCGTGATTTTACGAATCAACCGTTAATTTCAAAAAATCATATCTCGACAGAGGAGCAACCAATTTTTCTGATTCAAATGCCAAATGAAGCTTAATGCTATATATTATTCTTAAGAAAATATAGCTGTTCAGAACGAAAAAAAAAAAGTTTTATTAATAATTGTACTTTTTTTCAAAGCAATAATATTATTTACTATTAAGGACTTCCCGTACTTTATTTTTCAATTTTAATTCTGAAGCTGAAAGTCTTATCTAACTATTTACTAATAATTCCGATGGTGTTCAGCTTTGTTCTTGAGATATGAATTATTCATCTTAGTGACTTCGGAAATTTAATAGATATATCTACGTCGTTTATATATGTGTTAGAATATTCCTAAAACGGTTAGGAATACATGTAAGAAACAAATTTAAAATAAATAAGACGGCACAACATAAAAACACAGAGAACACCCAACACCAATCTGGACTTACCTAGCAAATATCAAAAATCTGCAATCCCACGACGATCGTTAGATTTGTGGCTGATTCCATCCCCCGGCCAGCATAAATCTAAAATCAGAAGATAGAAAAATTAGTAAATGTAAATTTGGAGAAATTCATTACTTAAATCTGTCAAGGAAAAAACGACCGCACTCCTTGGAAAGTAATTTCCCCTCCAGGAAAAAACGGATTATTTTTTGGAAAAAGAAGAAGTCCCGCACTTGCATTTTTGGCAACAATCGATATAGAAGTGAATTTTAATTTTGAAGTTTTTGATTTGTTTTTTTGTTAAAAAAAAAGCGCATATTATTCTAATAAATGCAGTTTGTTATTCAAGTAAATCGCGGAGTTTAACTAAGTTTAATCCTGCCCGCCTGTCTTTTATTGGCTTTAGGTTTTCAGGACGGACGATGGTGAGTAAAACTCTAAAATTAAATACAAGGACTTTGAGAGGAAATAAAGAGCAGATATTTCACCGAAAATTTTACACCCGGCCTATGGAAAAATTTAAGTTTACGCTATTGGTAAATAAAGGCCATTTCTAATTAATTCTGCCCAGTGGAGCCCCAGAAAATTGGGACAAAAGCTCATTTCCCCTCTAAAGCGCGAAAGCTATTGCCAAATTCTATCTGTCATTAACTGGTGTGTGTGACGCGTACACTAATATTGAACAGCCGCAATAAAAGCAATTATAACACTTACCAGCCTAAAATTTGGTCCGCCATTTTTTCCTTGCAGTAGTTACCAGCAGAATCCCAATTATTCCTGAAAAATACGAACTGCTCCCACGACGGTTCCTCCGCTTACAAAGAAGCACCCAACGAGCAGACTGATCATCTTTTTTTTACGCCGTCTCAGCCAGGTGCCTCCCTGCAAACGGTGTTGTAATCTTATCATCACAAAACACAAAAAATAAAAAAAATTAACACTTTTATAATTAAATCAATTAACACCACATGCCACACATTTCTTCCCGAAATTGCACAAAAAAGGTCACTGATGATAGCACGATAATAGAGATAACTTAGCACATTCGCCCGGCGGACTAAGCTCCCACGAATTTCAACAACTCTTGCCCGCACGATTCTAATGAGGTTGCGAAATAGACTGCATTTCACAAGTCTCATCATTAGCCACTCATCCGCTTCATCGCCATTCAATCCACGAGCTATTACGCTCGTAGTCTTTGTAAAAGCGGTGGAATAAATTTACGTCACAAATATCATTCATCTGCACCACTCGGAAAAAGTGAGAAGACTACAAAACTCTCTCGATCCACACGTATAAAGCTATAAAAGTCCGAGGCCAAGCACTACTCTCCGAGCAAGCCGGTTGTCTCAGACTCTTGATCTGAGTTACCTACTGACCTACATCCACAGTTGCTGACCTACATTTCTACCCAGGTTTGTAGGCTTAGGAGACTGAGCTGCAACATTGTTGCTTTAAATCTCCACTAAAATTGTAAAAGTCTCCCTCTCGGCGAATTTAATTATTTAACCACGCAAAATTGTAACAATATGTATTCTTAACTAGCTGTAAGTTATGCCTTTCTACCTCATCCAGACAGTTTCCAGAGTTTTATTTTTTTACAAATTACAAAGAATGGGGCCGACCAATAAAAGTATTTGTTTTGTATATTATTTTTTTAAAAATCTTTTTTTTAGATAAGAGGGGGTCTCATTTACTTAGCAATCGCTATAATAGTGCTTAAAACACTGAATATCATACATAAAGATATTCAAAATTGCCTTATTAGTAAGAATTTTTATAACTTTGACATGTATACAATTATACAGTTACTTTTCAGGAAGGACCACGTCAATTTATAGCCACCAGACACCTTTCATTTCATTGCTTGTTATTACTGAGGTTTGGGCCAAGAGACTAATGGAAATGTCGTGTTTAGTTAGCCAACACTAGCGTCTGGAAACAAAAAAAAAAAAAAAAGAAAACAAGTGCTAGGGCTCGTTTCGCTGCACAGGTTTACGCTTGATCAGCGGCTCCTGAGGAACGCTTCTTGACTTCCAACGCTAGTTGTTTTTGTTCTGGAACGTTGTGTCTTCCGCATCAATTCGTTTGCTTCTTTATCTTTTGTTTACTTTTTGGTACGTGGGTGTAAGTCTGCTAGATTATTCGAAGGAAATGCTAGAAGATTAGATTTTACAGTCGTTTATCGTACTAATAGACACTATATGAGGACTATAAACTTGATGATCATTCCAAGAATATGAACCACGATATTGTTCCTGTTAATAACCACTATTGGATATAAGAAACCCGAGACGTCGGTGAACGTTCGAAGAAAGCACTGGAAAAGGATATACTCTAATCGTTTATCTTGTTTTTGGTATACGAAAATTGAGACTAATGGGTTGTTGGGAGATGCTCCTCAGGAACGCCTCTTGACCTCCAACGCTAGTTGTTTCTGTTCTGGAACGTTGTGTCTTCCGCAACAATTCGTTTGCTTCTTTATCTTTTGTTTACTTTTAAGTACGTGGGTGTAAGCATAGATGGCATAAGAACTAGATATCGCATACAGTACCAGAGAAAAGTATACAGATTTTAAATCGCTGGTCCATTCCGGAATAGACCAGAACATGTTTCAGAGGTGCTGAGAACAAATGTTCCTTTAACATCGGTTTTGTATATATTTGGTAGACTCCCTCAACGTGATAGATGCGGGAAAATATGAATCACTCGACGTATCTATCATCATTTCTCTTTTCATGTTGCTGTACTGATCAAACTAAAGAAATGATGCACAGGACAGCATATTCGGTGCGGTCCTCATTCAATAGATGTTGGCATCGGTCGCTGTGGTGACTGGAGATGAGCGTAATCTACGAATAGAGAAGTAAGGAAAGGTATCGCAATGTTTGTGTATGAGAATGAAGGATTTTAATTGTGTGCAAATGTATACAAGACGTTGGCAAAGGACAGCGCCATAGACAAGCTAATAAATTACAGAGCAATGTCTCGCTAAAATATAAAATTAATAATGCTTCGACCTGATGTAGGGTAGGCCGCAATTTTTTCTTAGAAATTTACTAGAATTTTTTTTGCTTATTGTCGTCCTCCAAAAGTGCGTATAAATTCGCGGATAGAATTTTCCATTAAATTTGTAAGAAAAAATTGCGACCTTCCTTCCATCAGCTTGAGTCATCATTGATTTATTTCTAGGAAAATTGTTTGATAGGAGAATATTAGTTGGTACAAAAACGTCATGCAATACCATTTAAAAAAATTACTCTCAGGGGCAAATGAATTTAATAAAGTTGTTGTGTCTTTTAAAACATCAAATCAAATCCTAATAACTAGCAAAATATAAAGTATTTCCAAAACCGAGACAAGAAGAAAGTAACATTTACGTCCCTCCCACCGCACCGATGCTGTGCATCATTCCTTACTTTAATCAGTACAGCTACATGAAAAGAAAAATGTGAGAGTTACGTCGAGTGATTCATAATTTCCCCCATCTACCATGTTGAGGCAGTCAACCAAATGTATACAAAACTGATGTTAAAACAACATTTCTTCTTGGTGCCTCAGAAACATGTTGTGGTCTATTCCGGAATGGACCAGCCATTTAAAATATGTACACTTTGCTACGGTGTCTATGCGACATCTAGTTCTTATGCCATCTATGGTGTAAGTCTGCTAGATTATTCGAAGAAAATGCTAGAAGATTAGATTTTACAGTCGTTTATCTTACTAATAGACACTATATGAGGACTATAAGCTCGATGATCATTCCAAGAAGATGAACCGCGATAATGTTCCTGTTAATAACCACTATTGGATATAAGAAACCCGAGGCTTCGGTGAACGTTCGAAGAAAGCACTGGAAAACGATATACTCTAATCTTTTATCTTGTTTTCGGTATACGAAAATTGTGATTTCGATGACGATTCTCAGCAAGTGGCAGAAAATAATGCGTAATAATTACTTGTCTCATGGGTACCTACTATTTAGTATAGAAAACAATAGCGATGTCGATGATGTTCTTCAGTAATGTTAGAAAACAATGTGTAGTGTTCACTTATCTTATAGGTAGCCAGTATTTAGATTACAAAAAAAAAGTGAGGTCAATGATAATCCTAATCAAGGTGAATTTCAATTAAGAAATAATTATCTTGTACGCTGTTTGCTATTCGCTTTTGTTTGTGATTCTGTAATACGGCTGGGCGGTCTGTCCCGTTGATGACTAAATTCCTTTAATGTTCCGCTTTTGTTTGGATATTGGAAATGACGAATACTCTTGCAGATTTCAACCGCTTTTATTCCAACGAAACTATTTCAAAGATTCTTTCAAAAAAAAGTTACAATGTAGCTCCACGTAAAACAAAAATAAACTTTTCACTTACTATTTCAAACAGACGTTATTTTCTTTTCGTTAATTCACAATCCGTTCTACTGTCGATGCCGGGTTTTCTTTCACTCAGTCCAAAATTGACTCGACTCTTCTTCTCCCTATCTCGGGCCTCCATTCTTCTCAATCGCTTTGTATTGCCAGGACTATTGGGGGTCGGAATTCGCCGCATTAGGGGGAAGCTGCACCATCTCTTAGATGATTGTGGTTCCCCGCTCAGACGCACTGCTTCACTTTCCTCATCGGTGTCATTGCATACACCTGAGGCCTAAGCAGGCTTCCTTTTCTTCATTACTGGGGAGACAATCTAAGGATTTTGCAACAATATTATTACGTTTTGTTGAATCTTCCCTATTAAATAAGTTTTCTTGTTTGCAAAACGCATAAGCTTCATATAACATATTGTCAAATTCTTGCTTCATTTTCTTGTTTCAAAATTCTAAACAACATTCGTTTACTAAATGGAAGTAAGAAAGTATGTACGCGCTCTCCCACTCTGTAGACGATCTTATGATATCCGTCTCTATTTACCAAATACTTCTCTTGTGCTGTTAGAACTGGATACTTGCTTAATCTTGCAGTCCCTCGATGCATGTCCTTTCCATTGGTATCGGAAACAAAGCAAATTCTTAAAAGTATAATCTTATTCATAATGACCTAGACCGTTGCATTTGAAGCAAACTAGACTGCTTTTATAATAATTGTTTTTGTTGTCATTGCTAACAGCCAAACGTCACTCTCTGTATTCCCTTCCATTTCGAATGGGGTGGTTGTGGTTATTTCTAAAGATTTGGAGTCTATTATTATTATGCTTATAAAATCTTTTGAAGTACTAGACTGGCTTATTGGGATCAGGTTGTGCCTCGCGTGACCCTGTGTAAAGCTTGACCGCAGTCAACACGTATAAACAAAAATCGAAACAAAAAATAAAAACAAACAAAATTTGCTCGACATCAAGAAGAATTTACAACGCAAGCAAATTCCGCTATGCAAGCATAATTCTTGATTGAGAAAACATACATATCTGAGGTCATTGCTTTACCACATCAATGCGGCGAGATTACACAACCACATGACTCTTAGCCACTGAAGCCGGAGCAACCATTCTCATTCAAACAGGTCATCTCGCAGTCCGGAAAAGGCTTGAGATGCTTCCCCTTCTCTCACAACAACCATCGAATCACGAGTTCCACTATCATCTTCCGCCCAGTGGGGCCGCTTTGGAATGCCTGGTTTTGCCGGCCTGGAAAAGGTAGCATCACCCGGTCCACCTTGTTCTTCGTCGCCGCACTAGTTTTTTTATACTAACTGACTATTCGACACCTCGTCCAAAGTAGCCATGCTTTCACGTTGCACCGGTTATAGCCGGAAGTTCTTTTACCTCTGAGTCAATTTCAGGCAATTTATCCACCGGCAGCTCTAAAATATCAGGCTGAACGCTGGCAAAAGCGTCTTTCTCTAGAGCAACTACTGTAGCAGTGGTTACATTTGAGGGACCCTCCTTTTCAGCCCTCTTTCCGTTCCTTTTGGAGCAGTCAGCAATAAAATGCCCTACCAAATGGCAAGCATGGCTTTTCGTTTTGGTGCCAACGTCAATCCAATATCCTGAGCCGGATATGCTAAAGTAAGATTTTTTGGAACCGTACGCCCCTTATTCGAGGTGATGGATACCTTCCGGCTGGTACCGAATTATTCCACCCGAGACCCTCATCCACAATTTTTAAAGGAATGACACGAATGTTGCTAAGAACCTTCCCAAATATCAATAGGAAACTTAGGAGGATTTCATGGCTCACAAGAACATCACTCTTCTGGGCTCTTCCATGAGTGGAAACGGCACAAGGTGTCTACCATCCACCTCTGTGCCCTCAAGTATAAACTTGGTAGCGCTTTCGAGTGCTATGATGTACACTTCAACCATTCCTCCAGCCGTTATCCCTATGGAAAATAGCTGCTAATGGGAAATAATCCGTGCTCTGAGGAAATCTGCTGATGTGCTCGAGCTGCATACCGCAGCTCCCATTCTACCATCTCTCGTTAAAAAGCCTTGAAGACCCGCACTGGTCATAAGCCGAGATTTACCCTCGTCCAATGGGGCTGGACTCTTTTTTATTCGAATGGCCACCTACATGCTGAGCCTACAAGATCCCTGACGCTAATGCCAGTGAACCTGGTGGTGCTTAGTGCTGCTCTTGTTTCTACTATTGGTATCTTATTCGCGCCAGTTGGCTTCACCGAAGCAGTGGTGGCCTCATTATTACTCCACTGGGATTTGGCGCTGAAGCCGAAGCCATTTCGATGATTCCCATTAACGTTGGACGTTGTTCTGGGTTGCAGTTTCAGTTACAGCAGCTGTTGCTCCAAGTACTTGTTGTGGTCTCCTCCAATAGAGGTGGTTGTAGGTTTTTACCTTTTTCCTCTTAACTAGGGCCCCTAATGGCTTTTGCAGTGGGCCATTTGGCTTATTTTTTGGAAGAAGAAGATGCTTTGATAGCCTTCTTCCTCCTTTCGGTTAACTTGGGGGGATTACCAGTCCCCCCAGAATCGCGTCTGCTCCCACTCATTTATAGTACGGCAGAGAAGGTTTATATCCGTTTTATTTTATTTTAATAAATTATTTGCATAAAATTTCATTTAATTTTTACCTCTTACTTTAATTCAATTTGTTTCGAAGAGTTATGTGGTCAACGCTGTCGAAAGCTTTAGTAAAATGAAGCAGAACTAATATAGATAGATGATTATTGTCTAGCACGCCTCGAATATCTGTAGTGACTTTCAGTAAAGCAGTCTCGCAGCTATGCCCAGTGCGGAAACCAGACTGCCATCTGAAGAGCATGTCTTTCCGATCGATAAAATTAATTATTTGCGTGGCCATTACCCTCTCCAATACCTTCCCTAGGAAGCATAGTATACTTATAGGACGAAAGTCGCTCGGACCGCTAGGAGCAGATTCTTTGCCAGTGGTAATACTACAGAATTTTTCCACTTACGAGGAAATTGAGAGTACGTGAGGCAAAAATTGAATATGTATAGCAGAGAGCTACATATAACAGGAAGGAGAAGCTTAATAAATCTAGGTGGGATACTGTCATCACCAGTGGCATCAGATCTGATATCATCAATGGCCTCTAACATCTCAGAAACTGTTAATCATAGGAAGCTGAAGTTTACTGATTGTTCTACAAAGTTTAAAGGAGCTGCATGAGGAACTATTGGAGTAGCGAGCGTAGACGTTGTGAAAAAATTATTAAGAGCGTTTGGATCTATGCAACACGTTGATTTATCGCTACCATGAATACCCGATTTACGCAGATTAGACCATAGTTTCTTTGGTGTTAGAGAAGGGTCGAGTATTCTGCTAAAATAAGCCTTATTTGCACTTCTGATTTTATCGTTTACTAGGTTTCTTACGGATTTATACATAGCTCGACTCCGAGAAGTTTTGAGCAACTTGTAACTGCGGAAAAGATATTCTCTTTCAGCAATCATAATCTCAATTTCAGGAGAATAGCACGGACAACCGACATCTTTTATGCGCTTGGTCCGCTCAGGTGCGAATTTATCATGTAAGTAATTAACCAATGCATAAAATATCATGTATAGAGTTATAATTTTTAATAAGCTCCCAGTGAAGCACTGATGCCTCTTCGAGTAAACTCTCAACATTAATTCTATTATAGTTGCGAGAATTCAGAACTCTGGGCTGAATAGTGAAATGGAACTCGTAGGATAGGAAGATGATATCATGATCGAAAATACAAAGCGGACTTAGTTGATTGAAGATTAAGACTTTTTTTACGTCAGAGCTGAAGAACATATACAATAGTGAACGATTGTTGCAGTTAAAATAGGTAGCCTCAGTAGAATTTACCACGTTAAGATGGAGTGACTCGAAAAGGTGTAAAACTGAGTCCACGTTTTGATCTCTACGTAGTATATTTACATTAAAATCTCCACCCAAGATTACGTTAGACTACTGGTGGGAGATTCGGGTGAATACCTCTTCGAGCTCTGTAGTGTTCTCGGGGCAGAATTTGTTGGGGAGACAGTAGATACAAGCCAATAGTAACTTGTCTGAGCCGCAGCCAACTTCCATACAAATAAATTCAATTTCGTTAATGCTAGAGTGTTTTATAACTCTAGATTTAAGTTCATCCTTTACGTAGACCGCCACACGGTCCCCAACACGATGTTTTCGATCGTTACGATAAAGTTTAAATCCTGGGATATTTACCATACTGGAAGGAATATGCTCGTTTAGCCAACTTTCAGAAACTAATAGAGCGTGCAATTTAGTGTCGCGAAATATTTGATGCATTTCAAACATCTTAGCTCTTACACTACGCGCGTTTAGATGACAAATGTTCAAACCATTCCATCTGGAGGGAAATAAGTTAAGCATCGCTCTAACACTGTCCAAATTTGTCATATTATTGATACTTTAAGTGAACTTATGAACTCACACGAGGTTCCACAGAGATGGAGCAGAAATGGAATTCTCAAAAGAAACAACATGCATGAGTAAGTCAACTCCAGGCAGAATAAGGATAAAGAGGTAACTAGTATGCATTTGACAACCAGGCTGAAAATAAAAGATTTAAAGATACTAAAAACTGAAAATTTAAAAAAGAAAAGTTACATTAACATAGAAGCTCAATAGATAATTTAGTCCAGTTAAGAAAAAAAGAAATGAAAAACAAACATAAACAAAAATAAAATCAAAATAAATCATGGAGTAATGTCGTTGTGTATGCATCAAAGATAACAGCAAGCCCTGATGACGTTAATTTGAAATAATTTCACTCAGCTGTTCCAAATAGGTCAATTTAAGAGCGGGACGAGATTCATCTGGTGTAAAATACACAAAACCATTCCTAGCGCGTACAGAAAGCAGTTTGCCTTGACGGCGCAGATTTAGAGCCGTTTGCAGAATTTTGTTCTTGTAAGGCGATAAACTCTCGAAACAATAGATCCGACTATCTGTAATGAAACCGCTATCGATGGTATTCAGCTTCAAACCACCATGGCTACTGAATTTCTCCATGAATGAACGACGTTCGCTGGCGTTAGGGAATTTAACGATTAATGATGTTGCCCTTTTATGATCGAGATTGTAATTTGGACGAAAAACCTCAGTATAAGATGATACAGTGTGGCCTATTTTAGCACACATTTTATTTAGAATTTCAGACGGTTTAATTTCCTTAGAGTTAGGTATGCCTGCCACCACCATATCATTGAGACGTTGTATACGACGAAGATCATTGTTATCCTGTTCAAGTTGGTTACACCTACTTTCTAGACTGGAGCACTTTGCAACTAATGTGTTTACTTGCAGTTCAAGGTTAGAGAATAAATTTTGCATTTGTGAAGATAAACGATTTTCAAGTTGCTGCAATTTTCTGTCAAGTAAAGATGTAAGCTTTGTGATGAGATTGATTTCACTGATGTTAAGCAAATTTAATTTAGCATCACCAGATTGCTAACGATCGGCTCCCTTAATGCTGATTTAGCTCGAGTCTGTGCTGATGTAACGGCTGCACTATCCGAATTCTTTCTAGTGCGCTCAGCAGAATGCTGACCTAGAGACGGTTTTTTGGGTGACAGAACTGAAGAGGTTATTGACTCGAAGATTGAACAAGTGCACACTAACTTTATGTTTTATCACGTAAACCAAGATGACAATCAATAATGTTTTAGCGGACTAAAAAAAACAAAAAAAAAACACGAAAACAAAACGATCTGCAGCTGCATGAAATGTAATCGATTTGGAAAAAAAATACAGGAGCTATCGCAAACACGTCTACTCACTATCGCACATCGATCACTGATAAACACAAAGAATTACAGAGTTCCAGAGGCACATAAATCCGAAAATCAGAATCAAGCAATGAAAATGCTGAGTGATAAATTAATTGAAAATTCCGTTTCCCAATTTAATTTTCAAATTTTATCAGTAATGAAAAAATCAAGAACACAAAATAAAAAGAATACTTCAGAAATTTAGATAAGAAAGTACTTTCGAATAAATTGCCACTGCCACCAATAGAAGAAATATTAGTCCAAATGGGTCGTGCAAAATATTTCTCAACACTAGACCTTATGTCTGGATTTCACGAAATTTCTTTACAGCTACCTTCTAGACAGTACACAGCCTTCTCAACCAATCAAGGCCACTACGACTTTACACGACTTCCTTTCCAGCGTTTGATGACAATCGCTATGGCAGGTTTAACGCAAGAAGTTGCATTTCTGCATATTGATGACATTATAGTCATTGGATGTTCACAGTCCCATTTTTTAAATGGAAGTTACATACCTTGGTCTCATAAAATTTCAGTACAAGGTATAAGCCCAGATAGCTCAAAGTATGATGCTATAAAAAATTATCCTATACCCAAGAGTGCAGATTTAGCCAGGCGCTTCGTAGCATTTTGTAACTACTACCGTCGTTTCGTTCCTAACTTCGCAGATACTGCAATACCGTTAAATAGACTGCTCCGAAAAAAGGCAATATTCGAATGGTCAGAAAATCATAAAAAAGCCTCAAACATTAAAAACTGCGTGTGGTGCAATTTTATCCCAAAATTTTGATGGACAAGAACTACATATCGCATACGCAAGTAACACATTTACATAAAGAGAGAGCAACAAGTCAACAATTAAAATAGAACTAAGAGCCATATATTGGGCTGTATCATATTTTAAACCATGTGTTTATGGCCGGAAATTTATAGTAAGAACGGACCATAGACCATTAGCATATTTGTTCGGAATGAAGAATTCAATGTCTGAATTAACCCGAATGCGGTAAGATTTGGATGAGTTTGATTACGAAATCCAATATAGCAAAGGAACTGAAAATTCTGGACCTGATGCATTGTCCAGAATAAAACTTGATATACCAGATCTGAAAGAGATTAAAATATTACAAAAGAAAACTCTGGCAATGAAAAACAAAGAAAAAGTAACTAATGTTGCAGAGGACGAAGCCAATGACAAAGTGTACAGTATGTACTTATATCACTGAGGCCTTGGCTCCATCAGAATTACCCTAATTGAAATTCAACATTGAAAATAAAAGAATTATAGAACTGACGCTGGCGGTAAATGATAAAATATTGTATAATAATAAATAATACCCAATTACTAGAACCCGCACTAGAGCAGGCAGTCGTCGAATTCGAAGAATATACTGAGAATCAACTTCAGACCAACCGCATTTAAGGGACTATGTAATAAAATTCGTAATAAAATAAACTTAAAAGTATATAAACCACAGATACAAGTGACGGATATAGAAAGAAAAAATCAAATAGTATATGAATTCCACACAACCACCACGGGAGGACACTTTGGGACAGTCAAGGATGTTTATCAAATTTAAAGATATATACACGTGGAATAATATGAGAAAATCAATAGCTAGGTATGTGAACAAATGTGAACTGGGCTAAAACAAAAGCATCAAAAACACAACAAAGAAAAAATGGTAGTAAAAATCACGCCAGTAAAAGTGTTTGAGGTAGTGTCAATAAACACAGAAAGCCCGTTCACAAAGACATATCGTGATTATCCCGACAAAAGATAAATAGGCAAACATAATAGCAAAAGCAGTAGTCAACGGATTCATCTTAACATATGGTCCGTTGAGCAAGTTAAAACTGACCTAGGAAGAGATTTAAAAAATCAGGTCTTCACAGAAATCTGCGAAATTTTAAAATTAAAACAACTCTTTGTCACCGTAGCGCATCCAGAAACAATAGGAGCGCTTCACAGATATCACAAATGTCTCAACAACTACTTCATCATTCGTCAACAAAAACAGAGATGACTGACACAACTGGATACCCTACTATAACTTTTGCTACAATACCACTCCCAACATGGTGCATACGTACACACCATTTGAACTTATATTTGCTAAAAGAGTAAACCTACCTTCTGAACTCACTATTGACTGTCCAGACCCGGTCTATAACCACGAGTTGTACAGTAAAGACATGAAATATAGATTGCAACATGCAATTAGTAAAGGAAAGCAATACCTAGGTATATCTAGAGAAAAACGTAAACAAATAAATGACATGAGTAGCAACCTGGTAACACTAAAATTCGGCGGTACAGTACTGGTAGATTCGAAAAATAAAAATAAATTAGATCCACTATATAATGGACCATACACAGTAAAATCAATAGATAATGTAAACTGTACAGTAGAAGATAATAATAAAAACATTAAACCAACTATCCAAAAATAGACTAAGGAAAATGAACAGTTAAATCAAAACTAAAATAAATCATAGTATAGCATATAAGTTAATAATATATCATAAAAATAAATTAAGTTCATAGTTATTGTAATGATTCACAGGAAGATTTTATATAAGCGTTGCTATTATAAAAAAAATATATATATAATAATCTACCAAGAATTCCTAATATATTGGTACTAGCGTGGCTTTGGTTCGTTATTTAAAATACAATATTTCAGATATAATTCAAAAGTTCTTTGTTTATTTAATTTCACTGATTAATTTTATAACATTAACAAACAATTATCAAATCAACTCGTTATAGTTATCGCTAGTGCTGTACTTCTAATTATCGCAATCCCAATATTTTACTTCGTTCATTTCACTGTCTGAAATAAGACTCCGCCTCCCAGATGTGAAGAGCGCCGTATTTATACTCCACAAATTATCCTAGAACCTCCCTGAATATTCGGTTCTCCGAACCCAAAGTTTACTAGGATTTAACGAACCCAAAGTTGTTGCCATTTCCATTAGATGCCGCTTGTATCACTTTGTGGTGCGTAACAATATTTAGTTCAGTATAATATAAAACAAATCATTTTTTACGCGTAACCGAATATGTAAATAATATATACACAAATATAATAAAATTCAATAGCTAATTAATAATCATGTAAAAATAAAATAATAATAAGAACAAAGTTTATTATTATTATTAAAATTTTTTTTTCCAAAAGGGGAAAGGTGTGATGTAATTCCGAATAAAAATATAATCGATAATCAAACCAATTAAAAAAGCAAGGATGCACATTCAGCATAATTGCAATAATCGATTGATCTGAAATAATAAATCATTCCTCAATAAACTTAATCACAATAAACGTTGTACAATATTGTTAATGCATTATAAGAAAAACATTCACCCAAATTCACGTGACACTCGAACAGTGGGTGACTGCATTTGTTTACATGTTTTGCAACATGCTTAACACAGGTCTTACGAGTTACATCACACCAAAACAAACGTTAAGCACATTAGTGCAAGCAAGTGATCTTATTTAATATGCCCCAAATCACGAACATATGTACCTATGATAATTGTGCAAATCATAACTAAGATTAGGCTAGCTTAGTTGTGTATAAATTAGCTAGGGATAGTTCAAGGAAATACAGTCGAATTCGTTACTTAATCTAACACAGCCAAGACTTTCATTTTGGTGACTGCTAGTCTTAGATGCACCCCCTTTATAGGCATCTGCTTATTCTAGCTGCGCCTACAAAGAGATCTGCTTCTCTTAAGGAGATCTGCTTTAGTAGCTGCTGACTTCGATTATGCTTAATTCAACCTGGGACCCTTGCTTGACGACCCCTGCGAATTGATTACCACATTGCGACCGTCTAAAATCATATTACTAAAATATATCTCTACATTTATTATTACAATGGAGTCATGTGTGAATACCTCCAGAACTTACATAATATCGCAATATGTGTTACCACAGCATCGCAATACAAACGATTGTCTTCTTCCACCCTTAATACCAAGTACTTTCTGAACTTTTTATATGAACACAACTTGTCAATAGCATATTAGGTCTGCCTTTGAAAGAGTGAATACAGGGAATTTCTAGGCTATACCTTCTTTTCTTTACCACTACATATAAAAGCGTTAGGTTTGCCTTTCTTAATCCATTTAAGCCACTTTTTGAATTTTTAGAATGGTACATACATACTTCGATTTGTTCGTAAGCTATAATCAGAATTTGCCAAAACTTTTATGTGACAGATAGTACATACATAGTAAAAAATTTGCACAGTTGTTGCCACAAAGTTTAGGTATTTTTCCCTAAAATACAGGGAAATTAATTCCTTTAAATTTAGGGGAATATTCCCTACATTTAAGGAAAAAGACCTAACTCTGTGGAAATAATTTGTGCATTTTTTACAGTGTACATAAATATAATAAATATAGATATGAACAATATTTTCTAACATCATTAATATAATGACAGTTTTTTTTACCTTCCTTTTTTCTACATTTCTATGTAAATGCTTCTAGGGTAAAGGACTCTATTTTGGATATATTACTGCACAAATTTCAACAACATTTGTCCAGGGTATATTTACTCCGCACTTAATTAACTTGGTGCTCAATCTAAACAACATTACCATGATGTGCTGTATATGTACATACTTACAGACATATCTCCATGAAAATCTGACCATTTTATTATGGGTTGATTATTGTATCAAGGAGTGAGAGAAACTACGAATCCTGTGCTGACAACTTTTCGGAGCAAATATTCTGCGAATTTCGTAGAACATATGAGCATTTCTGATGTGTCGCAAACATTTCATTTAATCCGGTTAACTAAAGGATGGCTTATACGCAATAACCTCGGAGCACGTAATTACGAGGACAATGAGGTAATATTAAAGGAAATTACTTTTCCTGAACGTATTCTCTTAGATGAATTTCATTTCCGGATGTTTAGATAGAAACTGAGAGAAGTCAAATCCTTTTATTGAAACCAACGTTATCCACTGGAGAATATTTAACTACGAAAGACGTAAAATTGATGTGATCTGCTTTTTAAAGAAGCTCCCATTGCATCATCCATTTGGAAAATACGATTTGCCCTCAAAGATCGCGCTAGAAGGTTCTCATAGACATTGACAAATCGTAATGCTATTAGTCACGTCGTATTACCTGGGAATCACGAATATAAGGAGGATGAAGCGGTGCCTTTGTAAAAAGCGGACGATATTTTCAAACTGAAGTCATGCATTGCCATCAACCGTAGAAGTTTGCATTTTCATGATTTTTTTCCATTTGGCTTTCTATAGCTGCCAGCACGCAATTTGAAATTGCTTTGGGAAGGTAAATTGCAAGTGAGATATGTAGCGGTTCATAAATTCTTTTCCTCTTAGATTTCGCTGAATATTCACGGAGCACAATTTCATTTAGGCGGGCGCAAGGTGATAAATTTTAGCAAGTTAGGGAGATTCGCTTGTAGAGCTGGCATGATGTTAATTACAAATTCTGCTAAATAACAGGTAAATAATGAAATTTTCCTCTGATTAAGAAACATTTATCTGGTAGAGCACAATAATAGCAGCAAAACACGAATACCATATGAATTATATACATAGCAGAAGATAAATCTGCTTAGGGACATACCATTGACTGTTACCAACGAAATAGATATCCATTGAAAGCATTCGCTAAAATGAAACCTGACCCCATATGCAGTTTCATTTGCAAACATAAAATTTAAGGAGTAAATTATATGGGAAGAGGAATCGTTGCTTTAAGTATTTCTGAGTAAGGATATTAATATCTATTCAAAATTTGAAAACAATAATTGCCAGTATTCGTAGACAAGATTACAAATATTTTCATTACTATAAATTAGGGGGGGGGGGGTGGGGGGGGGACATGCACATCAAGAATGCAATTTTCTCAGTCTTTTTGGATTTAGATACTCTGGTGCTCATGTGTAAAGCCTGATTAATATTGCAGTATGAGAGATGACATTTTTTACCAATAATTTCAGTAGGGGGTATATTTTGCGAAAATTGCTAATTCCGTAAATGTACTTATGGGCCGGTTTCACAGTCGAGTTTAAACCATCCTCCAAGTTTAAACGTAGTTTAAACCAAATCGGGTTTCACAGTGCATTCTGTTAGTAACGTTGGTAGTACTGATTAAATTGTGAACTAAATTAGTTATCGCCACCATTGTGAAGAATTTTCTATCAATCAATCTGTCAATCGGAAAAGTAAACAGACCAGAAAAGCAAAAAATAAAAAATAAGTAGCTATATTTGCTAATTTTAAATATCCCAACATTCAAAAAGGCTGCAAATTTTAGCATAAGTGAAATTGAGGTATTGCCTTCACTAGTCCATAAAAAAGATATATAATAGAGCGCGAGAAAATGGACAAGAATAGATTCGAAGACAAAGTGGCAAAGTTCTTTACTTATACCGAACCTAGCATAAAAATCAACATCGTCCCACTCATTAAAAGATTTTGGCCAATTTCTAATTACTTTCAGTCGTGCACAGACGGACAATCGAAAAAAGACTTCTTCATCGCTAGAAATTTCTAAATCTAAATCCATGATAAAATTGTTTTCTTGATACGTAGAAACAATGCTCCTGTCAAAATAAAATGTCACACTTTTATCTTGAGTTTAAACCGAGGGATCGCATGGTTTAAACTCTAGTTTAAACCGGGGTTTGAACCAAACTGTGAAACTCCTTCGTCGAGTTTAAACTAAATATTTGGTTTAAACTCAGACTGTGAAAGTGGCCATTAAAATATTTGAAAGAATTTGCGTAATAAGTTCGAAAGGTTATTTTGTGCGACATAGCAGAGGAGAATTTTTAAGCCAAGCAAAATTAATAAAACATAAATAAATAAAAAAAAGCTAGAATTGATGTAAGACAAATTCTTATGATACCCTAGATCACTGGTTCTTAACCGCTGCTCCGTAACCTTGTCCCAGGTGGTCCGCGAAACGAAAGTGAAACGGCGTTTGAAAAATTTTTGTTGTTTTTTTAAATTCCAAAAAAGTTCTAATCAAGTGGGCTGCTCAAAAAAATTCTATTCAAGTAGGCTGCCCAAAAAAATTCTAATCACTGAAATTTTTTGTTCTCGCATTGGTGGAAGTTGAACTTGCAACAAATAGTATGTTGTAGTTCTTTAATTCTCCTTGTATCCTAACTTTTAAAGAGGAAAAAAAAGGAATGAGATGAATATTTTACTTTAATTAATAAAATTTTTATTTTATTTATATTTTATTTTAATATATTTATATATTTATTTTATAATAAAACTTTTTTTTATTTTAATTGAGTTGCTTGCTTTCTGGCGTCTACTCTAAGGCTGCGGTCACGTCACGCGCTTAAAGAGTTTAAGCTTGTTGCGCTTGTTCAAGCTTGTAAGCATTTACGCTTTCTGCGGTCAGATCTCACGCTTGTTAGTGTATAGCTACTACTTGAGCTTGTGACAGGTACTAAGCATTTACCCTTTGTCATTTGTACGTAATTTATAGTGCATATTTGGTGCATTATCTACTTTCAATTATGGTTCTTTCGAAGAGAGAAATGTTTTTTGCAGAAAGCAGTTATTTTAGGGCGAAAGTGTTGTTTAGAAAAAAGAAGATATATTCTGTCCATCCTATTTTTCGTGACCATTATAAGTTAGGTGATTTTCACCAGTTATTTGACTATTTGGGGGAAGACATCGAAAAATTTTATCAGAATTATAGAATTACTTCGGCTACGTTGTACTATATTTTAAATGAAATACAGCCAATTATAGAAAAACAACAAATTAATCTTGAAAATCCAATCACTGCAGCGGAAAGGTTGTCGGTCACTTTAACCCAAGGTTTACACGTAATAGTACAGCTTGCATGCAAGCCGCACTGCCATACTTGTTACACGTGTAACCTCTACTGCCATGCTGGCAGTTCAGCTTTCAGCTTTTCATCAGCTTAGTGATAGTAATTTGACGTTATGCAGTTTTCAAGATGACGGAAAAGAAATGCTTGAGAGAATTTGATAAATTTATTCTGGAAAAATGAGATTTTCTGGGATCATTTGCATTACATCATTTACCAACACTTTCCTCTTACCTTTTTCTTCGGAATTTATCATTCTGCTACTTCCTTTGTTGCTATAATTTTCCAATATACACGTGACTTTACGCCTCATTTCCATTTTTAAATGAACTTTCATGCAAGATGATAAGACATCAACCGAACTGCCTTCTGCTGTCAAGGGTTAAAATCACGTTGGAAGGAAGGCTTGCAAGCACGTTATGAAATAAAGCTACATATATGTATTTCAAAAGTCATCAAAAGATACAATATTTTGATCTAAATCACCCCAAGATGTTGAAGGAGTAGGAGTAGATGTATTCTCTGTATTTGTTCCAGGATTTGATGAAGATGATTCAGAAATTGTTTCAAATATAAGCTGGCTCATAAGCAAACTCATCAAAATATTGAAGTTATCAACTTTTTTTAATACATAATCTTCTTTCATAATTTCAAGTTTCTGCTTTTCAAATTCTAGATATTGCGACTCGTTAAATGTGCAATTGTTTTTTAAAGAGTTCTTTTTTGTGGCAGCAATTTTTGTACCTTCTTCACCTTTTTCAAGGTCTACAACATCTTCATTAGTTCTGAAAGATATTTGAGCATTCTCCTGCAGCTGCGTTTCCATTTGGTCCCCGTCATTATTTTCCCGCTCGATTAGCGAACGTTGGTTTACTTGACTTTCGAAATAGTAATCGGTTAAGTTGCCCCTAAGTTTAGGTGATGTTAATGAATCAGGGAGGAAATCCAAATCTAAGAAATCTTTTCATTTACTTTGATAATTAGAATTAGCCCCACTGCCTGATTTCGTTTTTTTGTTGACTTCTGCCAGCTCTGTTCTATAATTATCCCGTAACCTTTCCATTTCTTCTTTGCAAGGCTTTTTTTGAAAATAACGAATAATAAATAAAATTTACAGGTATCTCACCACAGGATCATCGTAAGTTCGGCATTTAGATACAGGATTCCACATAATACAATTTTTGATATTATTCCAAATGTATGCAATGCAGTATGGCCTACATTTGTACGTAGGAATTTGCCTGGTCCATGTGAATCAGACATTATCAGACATGCTGAGGATTTCCATAAGCGGTGGGGATTTCCAAATTGTGTGCGTTGCGTTGATGGTAAACACATTCGAATTAAATGTCCGCCACATTCATTTCATATTTCATTGTATTGCAGGCGGTTACAAATGCGCATTATAAATTCATATTAACAGAAGTTGGAGCTTATGGGAGGCAAAGTGATGGTGGTATATATTCCTCGTCAGCTCTTTGTCATATCCTAAAAAATGACGAATTTGGAATTTCTGCTTCTGCACCTTTTCCTGGCACAGATGTTGATGCACCTTGTGTTTTATTAGGAGATGAACGGTATCCGTTTCGTAATTATTTATTGCGGCCTTTTTCCCATAACACCAATATAAGTGGAAGTGAAATTGTATTTAATGAAAACCACACAAAAACAAGAAAGGTTATTGAATGTGCGTTTGGTATAACCACTGCAAAGGGGCGCATACTAACAAAAGAGATAGAGACCAATGTGAATACTATGAAACTGATTACAAAGCCCGGTTTGCTTACTACATAATATAATTATAGATAAAGAAGGAATTGATAGATCTATATTACTACAACAACAGCAAATAATATCGAATAGACATTGCCTTGCTAAAAGTATTTAAAATAATTTTAGTTTTTCAGTAATAAGCAATCGTAATATTTTTATAAATTATTTTTTTTCTTGTAAATAGATCTCAATGAAAATCTTAATATAAATTAAAAAATTATTAGTTACAAATACAACTTACCATCAGTTTTCAATGCATCCGCTGTTTCTTGCCATCCGTTTTTTAAAGCTAGTATATTTTTATAGTCCTTGTTTTTCACATCCCACAAAAATCATTCTCACTTCACTTATCATAACTTCCACGTCCATTGTTCATAATTCACTGTTTATTAATCACTCAATGCGAGTGCTTTTACTCTCGTGAGTGCGCTTGTAAATCAAATGAATTTGATCTACTAGCTCACACGCTTAAACAAGCGTACACACCTATATGCTTCAATCGTTGAATGTGTCCATTCTATTGACTTTCCGTAATTTTTATGTACAATCGTACATGCGCGAACAAGCTTAGCCTCTTACAAGCGCGTCACGTGACCGAAGCCATAGACTGACTCTATCCTTGACACAAAATATATATATTTTTTTTAAATTACATTCCAAAAAGTCTGGATATGTATATTCTCAAAACGTATACAGTAGTGTGTATCTGTGTTCAAAGTTTATTCTTCAAAGTGTTTTTCCCTTAAAACGTCAAATCAAATATTTTCCTTTCTTACTGTCAGCGCAAATATTACTTTGCCAAACAAAAATATTTTATTTTCAGTAACAAACAAAAGGTAATTTCAAAATTCAAGTCAGTCGTTTCATAGACACAAAGTTTCAACTAGTCTAATATAAATATGTTTTTAATTAATAATTGATTAGATTTTATAAGAACTGAGAAAAAAATTTGTTGAGTAAGCATCTTTGATAATAAACAATATTTTGTGATGATGTAAAAAATTAATGCAGATTTCCTCTCTAATGATACAATAAAAAAAGGAATAAAAGACGTTTGATATAATATTGAGAAATCTGTTAATAATAAACATTCGAACGGATATTTTACTTTGGAAATTGAGGAATCTGTCATTGAATAAAATACGAAATAGCAAATCGATTTCTTTCCTGCAGAGAGCTTGCTAAACATACAACAGGAAAAGATATTTTTAATTGTATTGACATATATTTACAAAAATCGAAAATATAATGGAACAACTGAGTAGGAATTGATGGCTGTCCATCAATGGCAGAATCTATTAAAGGATGTGTTACACTTGTAAAGGGAAAAAAAAATTACAGACTGTTTTTACATCGTGAGACTTCAGTTTCAAAAACATTTCCAAAAACATTAAAATCTGTATTGGATGAAGTTGTACAAATAGTAAATTATATCAAATCAAGACTCCTGCAGGCATGCCTTTCCAAACATTTTTGTAAATCTATAGAAGCTAAGGACGATAGTTTACTTTTTCAGACTGAAATAAAGTAATGTTCAATAACGTTCTGTTGGAGCGAATAGACGAACTGCTGTGATATTTCCAAAATGTATCTATGGTTAAATTTGTTTAATACTTTGAAAATGATATTTGGTGTGCTAAATTGGCATTTATAGCTGATATTTTTAAACGCACAAATTAAGTAAATAAATGTATTCCAGTTAAGTATGAAAATATTTTAACATCCACGGACAAAATGCTGACATTCAGTACGAAAAAATTGTTTTGAAAAATAAAATACGCTTGATATGATTCCTTCAATTCAAACGACGGAAAATATAGCATATATTATTCCTGCTAGAGTATCTAAAAATATTGGATGAAAAAAGCGCGTGTTACTTTCCATCGCTTAAATTAGAATCATATGAAATGGATACGAAATCCATTTAGCTCAATTCAATCTTCAAATGCAGAATTATCTTTGCGAGAAGAAGAAAAAAATTATATCATTGTCAATAGATCGTCCTCTAAAAATGGAGTACACAAAAGTGTCAAATCAAATATTTTTTTTTAATTTCGCCCAAGAAGAATGCCCATCTCTATCTAAGAAGGCACTCCCAATTTAGTCACAATTTGCTAGCTCATATCTTTGTGAATTGGGGTTCTCAACATTAACCAATATAAAAACTAAAAAAAGAGAGAGAAAATGAGGGTATCAATATCTCATATGTAAAACTCGCCTGGAATTAATTAGTTATTATTTATTAGTTTTGATGCTCCGAGATATTTTCATGTATAAATAAATGTGCTCTGCGACCTCGAAAAGGTTAAAAACCACTGTCCTGGAATATCCATTTGTAATTTCGTATGATCACACATCTGGGCAAGTTTGACTTTTGAAGTGTTTTTTCACATACACATATACATATCTAGAACGGTTCGGCGGACAGTAAAAAATATGTGTCTAGAACAGCTTTCACAGTATACGTAAAAATTTAAATTTTTGAATGGCACCACTAAGAAGGGGTTACCCGATTTGTCCCAATTTTCTAATTAAATTTATTTATTATTAAAAGGCCGTGCGCAAGAAACCAGCTTTCTAAGTGCACGCGCTCTCGAGTTTAGATAGGGCAAACGGACGGGCCGATACAGACGGACCGGACATGCAAAAATCGAAATAATATTTAATATTATGCTTGGTTGTCTAATCTATTTTACTCTACAATCATTGTTTCTATATGTTACAAATGATATGTCAAATTTAGTATACTAGAGAGTTGAAATTTGGCACATCATATTTTCATAAAAAAGGAGCTAATGAAATTTCAAAATTGGACTAAATCGGGAAACCCCTTTTTGGTGTTACCATAACAAAATTTAGGTTTTGACGTATACTGTGAAAACGATCAGTCTTAGCCGTTTTTATTGTGCTATAGACTTCTTCAATATACGAAATCCTATGAAATTGGTTATAATAATTTTCATTGTCAGACGAGCCGTTCTAGAAATAGATGCGAAAAACCAAACTTGCACAGAGTGTAGCTTAAAAGCCTGTTACTTGCTGCCTTTTTATATTTGTCAGATAAAAATGATAATCCTATAAGCTTAGTTTTTTTTTTAACTTTAATTATTATATGACAGAAATAACAGTAAAAATCTGTCACAACCTTTTATCGAATCTTTATCGTCAGCTAATATTACGACGCATTTAACACTGGAAAGGCCAGTGAATTCATTAGTTATAATAGAAAAAGTTTTGACGTAAACAGGAAAATATTTTGCCTTTCCCAAATGGCTCTACTTTATAACAAAGAATATTTTGCACTTTCAAACGATTATATTTGACACTTTTTATAATCTGGGAGTCGACATAAATATTTTTGATCACACCGATTAAGTAATCCAATACCCGATGTGATATATTGTGCTCTACAAGAAACCCAAGCAGTTTATCTCAAAAATACCTATTTTTCTGAGCGACTACTTATGCGTACATATTGCCGACTTAAAGGTGTGTCTGGCTATACTTATTATCTATGATTTTGACAAAAGGACTGAACCATGTTAAAAGTACTGTGTGTGCTTGCTCCCGCACACTTTCACAAAGATGCCTCTCCTGGGTCTTAAAAAACAACCAACAACTTAAAAATTACATAACTAATTCCCTCAGGGGTAAAATGCCTTGAGTATTATCACAATGTTATTAGTCCTTGGCCTTGCTTTAGTCTGTCAACTTTGGAGCAGTAAAACCTATCCTACTCGAATATAGAAAGTTTACAACTTTTCTTTATAATTCAATTCAATCAAAGTCTTTGTTAGTAAAGATCCGTGGATTCAAATCCATTAGTGACTATTCTGCAGTGTTCAAAACGCATTAGAGACGTTTTATGAGTGCTTCTTAATATCTAGTGTGGAATCATTTGGATATATTCAAATATTAATTTTTGTTACATTCAGACAATTAACTGATATGAGGACAATGTTTTCCAAACCGTCTTTATTTCTACTCAAGTTGGAATAGCTATTGTACTCCTCTAGGTACTTTAGTATATACTTAAAAGAAATCAGACTTCTAGTTATGCTTAATGATCAGGGAATATGTATGTGATTATATTAATTGATGGCTAGTTTGTGTTACCTTAGTCTGGTAATATATAATGTGTTATTTATTAAATGATTAGAACGATATTAGAGAATTTAGTATTGAGACTGTCAATAACCAACATATTGCTTTGGCAATGCAACGTCGAAATGACGGACAGTGATTAACCTCTGTAATTAAAAGACGAAGCCCTCTCGTAGAATGGGATTGAGAATTGGTGTTTCTGGTTAGCCTGTAGAAGCATCTGAGAAACATAGTTTAGCATGTTAATTCTTTGACACACAGCGAGTATATTTGTATTGTATTCGCTGTACCATGACACATCGCATTATAGTTTCATTTGGCAGATCTTAAAAGATAGTAAGTTTGCTTTTCGAGAAATTGTCAGCAAAATTTTTAGTGTTAACTTGGCGCATGTCATAAACTAGTGAGTATCCCCGAAAAGGCCTACTTGAACAAAAGTTATAAGCTAGATAAATTTGTTACTACTTGTAAGCGGCGTTGAAATCATTAAAAAGCCTCGTACACCACTTAAAAACCCCAAGTATTCATACTAGCCTCGTATCAGTTTGCTCAGTTTGTATTATGCTGGTATACAACGACACACAGGTGGTTTGTGTATGTTGTTTTACCCCACCTGTAATGAAGAAACGTGTATTAAAATCAATATGTATCAGGGTGAACGATAAACACCCACCTGTACCTGGGAAAAGCTTCAGGTTACGATCCCACGTTGAAATCTGTAAAAAAGAAATCAGGATATTAATAAACTCACATTAATTTAACCACATAAACGATTGACCAATAATTTATTTAGCAACACAATTATTTTTTTTTACCATAATATGTACATGTAATCATGTTGTCGTGAGCAACTCAGGTAGGAATCGTGAATTTAAATATACCTGTTGATAGCTGTCGTGAAGCAAATGATCACCTGTAGAACAAACACACAAAAGTAATTTACCACTTTGCCACTTACTCCAAGTTTACTAAAAGTAACATTGGATTTATTAAAATACTAATAGTAGCAAAATAGTGGCAAATTTAATACAAAACAAGTAAATAAGCTAGAATTGGTTTAAGATTAATTCTTATGATACCCTAGATGAATGCCCGTATTAAATTTCGTATGGTCACCGATCTATTCAAGTTTGATTTTGAAGTCGTGTTTCGCATATATTTCTAGAACGGTTTATCGCACAGAAAAAATGATTATAACCAAATTTATAGGATTTCGTATTCTGCAGAAGTTTTTAGTACAATGAAAATGTCTTCGACTGATAGTTTTCAAAGTATACGTAAAAAACCTAAATTTTTATATGGCAACACCAAGAAGGAGTTGCCCAATCTAGTCCATTTTTGACATTTTATTTGCTAATGTAGTAAAAACATCACATACGTAATTTCAGCCCTCCACATCGACGCGTTCTCAGGCAGTGTCCAAATATATAGCGGAAACCGAAATTTTTATATGGCAACCCCACGAAGGAGTTGCCCGATTTGTCTCATTTTCGAACTTAATTTTACTTTTTTTTTAAAGTCCGTGTACAAAATTTCAGCTCTCTAACTATACGCGTTCTCGAGTTATCGTGCGCACAGACGGACGGACGGACGGACGGACATGTAAAAATCAAAATAACTTTTAATATTATGAATAGGTGTCCAATCCATTTTGCTCTACCATCATTATTTCGAGGTGTTACAAACGGAATGACAAACTTAGTATACCCTATAGATTTCATCTAGGGTATAAAAAGGAAGTATATGTTCCTGTGACACATAACCAACAATTTTTAATTTATGATAAATTGAACAAGTTGTGGCAATAATTACACAGGAAACACAATAAAACAACACTAAATTTACTTTAGAACCGTACCCACCTGAAATCACACCTAAATTTCCACGAATTTGCGACGTAAATAAACCCGTCGAACGAATTATAAGAAAACAGTAAACTGATATCTTTTAATGTCTGTCAACATATGACAGATGAAATTGGGGTGGTTTTGCTCGAGAAATACTGTGGTGGTAATAAAAACCGGCGAAAATATCCCTATGAAAGGATATTTGACAAAATATATTTTATCAAATGTCAAATGAGTGGGAAAGAGAAAAGGAGAAGGAAAGAGACTAGTAGTAATCAAATTCCACAGTGGGAAAAGATCATAACTACTACATAACTACTACCAGAGTCATTTTGCTCAACGGATATGAAATAACAGATTTGCACAATATTAGCATTAAGGAAAAAATAATTTTAAAGCGGCAAATTAAACAGCCGAGATGGCTTTATGCAAATGTCAATCCAGAATTACGAGGTTCAATCTGCAAAGACGTTGAATTTGACAAAATCCCACGAAAAGTTACCTGTGCAATGTACATACAAAATGGCCGAGCGGGTTATAAAAGAGTGCTGCTTTGAAGGATCGCCCTCTCTTAGTTTTTGATCGTGGTAGAAGCAACAAGTGTAAAAGTGAAATCAGCCATTTTGTTTTTTTGCAAATCATCAAGTAGATCATATTTAATCACTGCATACCTCAAGGAAGGCAGTGCGATTCTACATGTGACTGCAGCATAAAGTTAACGAATTGCAATAAATTTTTTGCTCCATTAAAGCAAGTATACGTTCAGTCTGTATTGAATAGCTCCATACCTTACAGGGGTAATTGCGATTCTACATACGACTGCCTCATAAATTCACCGACATTTTTCAACAGCAGCCGTTATTCTTTCTCTTTCCATTTTTTGTATATTAGGTGCAAGTGGAAATTAAGTAATTCCTTTTAATTTCAGCGACTATTTCTGCAACATTGCACGGCAAAATTCATCACGTTAAATTAATAACTTAACAGCTTTAATTTCACAAAACAGTGAACTCAATATAACTACACATTTGAAGTTTCCCAAAAGGCACAATTAAAAATATGTAATATTTATTAAAACGAATTAATTTCATGAAGTTTCTGTTCAGTCCACCACCGAACTATACTTCCCTCGATACATGATGTCAAATTTTGCATATTAATTCCTAAAAAGATACAAGGGAAGCACAAAGAGAAATACCCATACCTCCGTGTATTTACATTTGTACTTGTCATCCAATTAACATGATGTCAAACAGACAATTGATATGGCAACACAATGAAGAGTAAAGCACATGATCGACCTCAGCAGCTATAAAAAGGCAGTGAGCCATAGTGAAATCCCAATATCAAATCAGAGCTAGTCTGATCACATCCTAAGCCTTGGAGTCTATTTTGGGCAAAGTCCCAACCTACATCAGAAGTTAATTCTGAATCCTAAATCAAAAATTGATCCTGAATATCTAATAATTTGAGGTTAACTCAATTCTATACAGAAGGCTCAGTCCATTGTTATAAGTCAGTGGTCCAGCCCTAAAATCCTAATACATGGAAATTTAAAGTCAACGGTCATTGCACTCATATCTAATTTCATCTGAATGTCATTGAGAAAATATGTCTTTACACTTTCTCTAGGTTATACAAGTTCTATCAAGAGGATTGGTAGTAGCCTAATTCAGTAAGTTACCACATCTACCAGATTCATGTTATTACACTTGTGGGTACTCTATGTTGCCCACGCTTCAGATTCACTCCCCAATCGTATATGTGTGACGGTTGCCACAAACCACAGCTACAAGATTTATCAACATTAATTTGTGACAACCCTATGTGAAAAACTGCTACAATAAAGCTCTGCAAGACGTTGCTATAAATCTTATGCAAGAATCTCCTAAAAAAGTTAGAATTATTCAAGAAACGCGTCAGTTAGGTGGTTAGCTAGTTTAAAGAGGTTACCTCTCAAGTTCAACCTGTAATGTATTTTGAATTTTAAACTACTCGCATAAGTTTTCGGCCCTGTCATGTAGTCTAGACCAGTTAACGAGATCCAGCAATGAGATATAATGTGATAATTTGGATAACGGACGTGTATAAGTATCTTAGATTATGTTAAATTACACATTATCCAATAGGTTAAGATATGAAGACGTTAAACAAATTGAAGTGAATGTCGGTAGTTCTGATTTATCCCACGAAAAGAAACCAAAAAAACAACCGATCCACCAGCTTATGCCAGGACCCACTTGTTGAACTACCATAATAAGTCTTGAGTCCAACGTGGGATATATACAGACCCACGTTAAACATTTATTTTGTGTTACTTGTTAAAATTCATTCCTGACATGTATTGTTTATTTTATACAATTCTTGGTTTTTACTTTCTCTTTAGCCTTGTCTACAGCATAATACGTACACCTGAGCTTCTAGAAAATGACAAAATTGTATATATTAATTTTATTTTTATTTTCAACAATTATGATGTTAATGCTAGTTTGACAAGTAATTCTTTCAATTTAATCTACCATGATGCCTTAAATAATTATTCGTTTTCATTTCAAAGTAATAACTGAATTGGAATTTGAGTTAAATAATGAGAAGTAAAAATTTTTATATAAATGTTATATCACCCGAATGTATGCCTATAGCATAAAACAAATAATTTTTTATTTGGCATGCTATATTGCGGAAACTAACCGACAACATGGCTGGCAAACAACCTATCGGTAATGCTGCATAATAAATATGTACTTCCGTGCTTGAAATTTACCGAACTGTTGATATCAAATCGAAACTCTTTCCAACAAATTTTCCTTTCTCTCATTTTATCTGTATTTCCCCATTATTTGAAATTAATCTAAGGTGGAGAGGTCTAGGGGATTGTTCAACATAAGTTTAAAGCCACGATCGACAAGTCCGTGACCACTGCGATAGATGAATTCAGTTTAATAAAACCAGGAAAACTCTTCAGCACACTGGTACACTGGTAAACTGCGATAATTTTTCGATTAAGGAGCTGAAAATCTGCATATTAATAAACAGCAGGAAGCAGGGGACGTGTGACAGCAATCCTACCCATGCGCTTACTACATAACTGCCTCTTGAATCAGGGGGATAATTCTCCATTTACGAAACTGGTATACTGTGATATACTGGGGACCCTGCAGTTGTAGCGCAGACATGTGCACTGAATACAACCGAAAAATATGTCCCGTCCCGCATATAAAAGGACCAGAAAAATGTTTTCATTCAGTCACTTTCTATTCGGATGTGTCCGTATTGACTTCGATTCTATGACTTAATCCGTTTTAGAAATCTCTTTTATTCCTACGCGAAATTTGCCAATCTCTTTATCGAAGCTATTTCGACATCGCGATTTTTTCTTTTATATCTCGTAAAGCTTGTTTCCTTCCGCAATTTTTCAAGTGGTGACATTTATTGCTTCTGTTACTGTACCAATCCAAATGTTACGGTGATAAGGACAATATCAAGATTCAAGGATAATATTGTGCTCGGTGATAGATAGTAAAAACTATTAAATTTCGTTAAGGTTGTAAGATCATGTGGGATTCCTACTGAGCCAATTAACTTTAATTGTAGAACTGAAAGAGGATTACAAGTCTTTGGAAAATAATATAGTCAATATAAAAGCTTTCCGGTGCTGATTGTGGGGCCATGGAAGATATGCTTATTGAATTAAATAAAGTTTTGTGAACGACTTACTTTTACTTGAATACGATATGAATCAAGAAAAATTATGTCGGCAGGATTGGTATAACACATCTTTAAAAAATTTAAATGTTCCTCTGCCCATTATACCAAACCGCCATCGATATTCTTAAGACGTTCTTGAGTAAATTTTCGAAAGTTGTTACTATCAAAATAATAGTATGGGGATTGCTACTAACTCAACAGGGGACGATTTTTAGAAAGGTTACATAGTTTGTGGAGCTTACAGTCTTATGCGGTTATATTTTTATTATAATAAATACAAACTTTCTTAGAAATAATGTATGAGTGTTCCCTGTAAATTACAAGGATTTTTAAATCACCCTTATGAATACAGTTGACTGTCAGCCAACCAACTAACCACATATATGGATCCTTATGAACATTTGTAGTTGGTGCAGAAGCATATATTGCTTGAAATTTAAGAGCTTACTATATATGATTTGGCGCGAGAAACATGAAAAAGGCGGATTTGAGTAAGGAATAACGTTCCAAACGCAAGAAAACGTGAACGTGATGAAAGTATATAGAGAAATCTTTTGATGAGCTAATATTCCTACATCGACTTGGTAGGAGGACACTATGATAAGGCGTTTTTCATTTCTGTTGATCCAATCTGGGTCATGTCTTGAATCTTAAATATATGTATGTGGGTTCCGCATTTAAGTGCAATCCACAACCACAATTCGTATTCAAAAGATGCGGTAACACCATATACACTGACAGAATAGAATTGGTACGATGTCATACCATTGCAAAAGCAGAGAGTTTCTTTCCAGCCGGCAACCAGAACTGATCTCCTTGCACTAGTCACTGCGATATATTTTCAATACGTGTTAATTAATTTGAAATAAAAACAGTATTTGAAAGCAATCTTTTATTTATTCTAATCAACTTTATCGTACATGTATATTCAGAATTTATAATAATTATAATCACTACTGTTTTTTGTAATTTAGTATAAGGGCTATTGGACAAAGCACGACAACATTCAATTCTCTGCAGGCTTTCCCATTAGTTTCGGCTTCCGTTCGTCTAAATTTTTGTTCAAGTATTCTTGATCTATGGATATACCTGCTTCCATAAGGATTTCAATCGAGAGATTGCTTGATAATGTTGTTTCCATCACATTATAGGATATGGGGAATTCAATTAAATATCATTCTTTTGAATTCCTTACTCACTGGATCTGTTTGAAGAATTTTAAAATTCGACGTAGAGGTTTATAGAACTCTGCAAAACGCTGGATTGAGTTACCTTTCACGTTCCACATTATAAGATGCCTTTACATTGGAGTTGAAGGGCCGTGGTATTATTATGATTGAGATATGTCCGGAGCTTCGTATACTAAATAGCTGAGAAAAGATACCTCTGGATTTATTTCTATGGGAGTTAACATGTTTTCTGTTCCATTAGTTTGGGTTATTATGCCATTGAGATAAAAAAAATTTGTTCAACGTTGTTGCTCTTAATAACTTTCTGGGAGGTGTTGCTCCCATCAATCTGTATTTCCTTGATTTCTAACGGATTAAATCTAACGATAGCTGGAGCTTCTGCTGAAAGGTTTTCAATCATTGTGTCGAAGTGTTGATGTGAATTGGCCATTAAGTAAATAACATAACCATAACCATCGGTAAGGCTTTATTACAGTCTCTATTCTATGCCACGTAAATTATTATCAAAAGCGATGCCGAGTGCGTAATTTATTACACAAAGTTATAGAAGCGGTGAAAGTAAATATCATTGTCATACTCCGATATTCACATTAAAGCTGTGTTGACATTCTGGGAAATTCCCCGCTTTCGTATATCTTCCACCAATATAGTCGAAGGCGTTTTCGTAGTCTACAAAAGCTTGGTCTAATAATATTTAGATTACTCCATGATTATCACTAAACTATGCAGGAGAGGCCTTCACTAAGGACAGTTGATGACTTGTGGTGTTGAGTAGGATCGACTACCACTGCATTCTTAATTGTCTCCAGAAATACGTGTAATATGATTTTGTCTTTTCTGTTTTAACAGTGCTATGAATTGTTTATTTTTTGTATATGTATGTGTAATATGTAAGCATACTCTTGAATAAACCACCCAGCGGGAAATTGAAGCGCTCAAAAATGAATGTAAGAGCGCTTCTTTTGAAGCTCGCAGAGCTTCCCATCCTTGTTCATATGGTTCTAACGTGAGTATATCCGCAAAAAGAAGCGTTCACTTGTAGATTCTTTGGAAGCGCTTGTAGGGGAGCACTCTTGGAATGCTAGTAAGGAGCACAAAGAGAGTTAAGATAAGGGATTTATTAAAAATTTCAGTTTTCTTCTGAATGCGCTCCGTTTAATTTAAAACTAAATTAATTTTCAATTAACCGCAAACTTCAACTGACTACTAAAGAATGACAATCCTGCTGCATTTTCAGATGCATATCAGTCACAATTTCACACACAAAAAAAAAACGACAGATAACTTATGAGTCGGCTTAAGTTGAGAGAATAGACCTGCTTCCGCAAAACTTCCTTAGGCTATGGTAAAAGAGCGCTTCGGAAGAGATATTTTCTGGCTATGTTGTGGAAGGGCTTCTCCTAACAAGCGCTTGACATATTTCCCGCTGGGCAGTTGATCATCAACTAGAGATCTCGTTTTTTTATTACATGGTATCAAGTATTCGCGAACTCGAAGTAATTATCAATTAAAAAAGTTGCTAATTCTCATAATAAGTGTGTTATTTAATTTCAAAATTTTAACGTAAATTCTTATTTTAATCTTGCTTGTAAGCCCTAAAAGTCATCGAGATATTTTTATTATTTGAATACGTGGATAATCGATAAGCTCCCTAATGTCAATGGGCAACCGTGAATGTGTTAGGATATCTTGAAGTATATGTTAAATGTTTTATAAACACAAACATAGTTTACCATGACTTCATCTATCGTGTAGTACTTATTCTTACAAAAATTACAATAAAAAGACATATACCTACCTAATGAGGACGCCGCTAGTATGGATGCTCATATTAGAGATCTACTGCTTATGAAATAAGGTTCCTATACAAAATCTATGTAAAAAAACGCCAAGGAATACTCAATTAAGAAATTCGAACAGGAAAATTGCAGTTCTCGATTGACAAAAAGATGTCGTTCCTTTTCGAAAAATCCTTTTATATCAATATTGAGATAAGTACCGATAGACCTATTCCTGTTATGAATTTTGACGTTGATGGTCTTATCCACGAAGCTCGAATCATTTAACTAAAAACTTACTATGACGGTAACTAGGTAAATTAGAAGAAAAACAACGCACGAATTCAATTTCACGTCTTTATTATTTCGGTTCCAATGCACAGTTGAGTTCGGAAGATTGTTGTACAAACAAGTCCATCAGATGAGCGCTGATCTGATCTGATTTGCCTAGTTCTTATCAGTTAACCACTATAATTGTTTAAATGTAATTTGTTTATACTATAATGATTAAATAGCGATAAAATTACAATGGTGAAAATTAAGAAATGAGATAAAAAGTAGCAAAGCAAAAAATTTTAAAAATTTCGAACGCTGGTAAAGTTTAAACATAAATGCCCGTCTCGTTTAGTATACGAAGCAACTCCTAGGTAGCAGTAGTTTCTGACAGTCCCAAAAATATTCAGACATTTTATGAACAAACTTCCAACTGGTTAGTCGATTTGAGCTCACTAAAGTTAAGCTTGACTGTGGGATCTTTATTAGCAAGGTTCCCATTAGAAAATGACCTCTGATCAGCGCTTCCATGTCTGTAGATTCTGAACTGAAGCATAAAGGGGCCACGAGCTAAGTCAGGCCTCAATCTGTGTAAGTAGATTATACAATTCTTCGAAAGAAGAAATAAATAATAATGTGCAAATGCCGATGGCTTTTTTGAGATGAGTTTTCTCTGTTTTTACTCCAGCCTCCCAGAACCAACCAAAATTGAGAGCGTACGGCGGTATGAAGTGCAAATCTGTTCCTTGCGATGTCAAAATCGCACCATGATCATCTGGAAATCTAACTTGTAGCAAAAATGTGATCGTTTAAGGTCAGTATCTGTACCAATAAATGCCTTGGCACTGTCACTATACAGCCTCCTATATAATCTTCTCGGGGCAGTAAAACGTTCATACGCAGCGATAAATGTTACTGTAGTCAGGTCTGATATTAATTCGCCGTAGATCGCTTTGGTCGCCAGGTAAATAAAAAGGGCTACGTTTGCTTTGTGAAAAGCTCGTCCCCGACTAGGTACATGACCCATTAAAATCAGTCCCGCGTGGTACACTCTAGTGAAGGAGAAGGGTTCAGATCAGTGATTCCCAAAGTGGGCGATACTACCCCTTGTGGGAACGATCCAAGGGGGGGCGTTGAATAAAAATAAGGTGGCGGTGAATTGATAAAAAAGGAAGAGAATATATGAAGATTTAAGAAAACTGTTCGTGTATATTTAATTTGTTTTGAAAAATTTTCCAAATAAACACGAAACATGCAAGTTATAATCGATCGGCGGTCAACTCCGCTGACAGGTCTTAGGAAACAAGTATTGGTAGGCGACCGTGTAGAGCATTGTCGGAGAAGTTCAGCATACGTCGGCAAGGGTATATACGTGTAACCGCGCAATGCAAAGCCAATCTATGTGGTGTCACTGAAGCAGGGGATTTCTCGTGCTCGAGAGCGATGAAACGAATAGGTCATTATGTAAATCTAGGTTAGATTGTTTCTGAATTTTGTGACAAGCAGGTAACAATTAGTGCAAGTTTAATTAGTATTTAATTCAAAAATCGATCTTTGCGCATTACAACAAAGTAAATTGTATATCTTTGTTTGAATATAACGACAGCAGCGCACCAGATTTATCCTTTTCATTAGTATGATTTTTAATTCTAGTCGTAATTTTTATTTTCATATTATCTTTCCTTTCATCAATTTTCTGTGATTTTAATAAATAATTTCAAGCTTCACAGTGTGGTATTTACGTCTTTCTTTACTATATTTAAAAGCGTAGGTGGAATATATACATACAGGGTGTCCCGTACGTACCGCATTTCCTTTATACCACGGATTTCTCACTCAATTTCGGGAAATAAATTGTATGGAAGTAGAGCCGGAAAATGCACGGTGTAGGCGGTAGGGGGGTTTTGTGATTTTGGGTGCTTTTTATCCTAATACCATGTAACATTCTTGTTATACACCCTATGAAGGTGATTTCCATCTCAGGTGATACTAAGCCCTCTACCGTTTTCAGCAAATGCCCAACCAACTCTCTGCTCCCTTTCCGTCGGCAGTTATAGGAAATCAAAGTCAAAAGATTGGATAATTTTGCAATTTCTTTTTCAATTTCAACGATTTTCCCGCCAAAATGCATGATAACTATACAGTTTTATGAAAAGATTTGAAGACCCCGGAATGTTACCTTTAATTTGACTATGCGCATGTGCCTACCTAAATCCTACCGTTTTTTTAGATGTTCCCGTTTTTATGGTGCATAATTTCATTAATTTTGCTAATAATAATAGAAATCGCGCCTAATTTTATGCAATTCCACGCAAATAAAGAAAATTCATGAAATTATGCATCATAAAAACGGGAATATCTCAAAAACGGTAGCATTTAGGTAGGTACATGCGCATAGTCGAATTAAAGGTAACATTCCGGGGTCTTTAAATCTTGCCATAAAACTGTATAGTTATCATGCATTTTGGCGGGAAAATCGTTGAAATTGAAAAAGAAATTACAAAATTATCCAATTTTTTTACTTTGACATCCTATAACTGCTGCCGGAGAAGTGGTTGGGCATTTGTTGGAAACAGTAGAGGGTTTACTATCACCTGAGATGCAATCACCTTCATAGGGTGTATTAAAAGAAAATTACATGGTATTAGGATAAAGGGCACCCAAAATCACAAAACCCCCCTATCGCCCACACCGTGCATTTTGCGGCTCTCCTCCTATACAATTTATTTCTCGAAATTGAGTGAGTAATCCGTGGTATAAAGGAAATGCGGTACGTACGGGACACCCTGTATATATATGTACATATGTATATATATTTGTTCGCTTAAATAATGTAGATTCTCAAAGGACGCTTAGTCCTTTTTTCTGAGAAGGGAGCGGTAGTCCAAATAAGTTTGGGAACCACTAGTTTAGATGGCCGTACTCGCTTTACTGGTAATATAACCATAAGCCGTAGTCGCGCTGATGTATGTTGACATTAACATATTAAGCATTTTCGGACAAATCGACTTACAAAAAAAAATTTTTTTGATCGAATCCTTTGGCTCTAGGATACCATTTTTAAAACAAGAAAGCTTTGTTCGTATTTTTACTATGGAAATTAAATATTTCTTAATTACTTAACTGCATCTTCATCCCGAATTACGCCAGTCAAAATTTCTACGGGGGTGATCATTATTTTGAGGCAGTCTTATTTACCTCTGCATGACGAAAAATCTCAGCAGAAAATAAACAAAATAATGTCTTTTTTGTAATTTTATTTGGCTTATTACACTTTTACAAAGTCCCAGGAGAACATTCAATAATTAAATCCTTTGTTCCGCTCAACAGTTCAAATAAAATTTTAAGAAAAACGGATATTTCGTACAAAGTCAATAAAACCCAAATAGTTTGACAGTATTGCATATAAAAAAAGGGTACCGGTGCACAAGCTAAAAACCTTGGTTTAATTCAAGGAAGAGATAAGCTCTGACGCCTGTAAAATTTATGTAATTGTGTTCCCGAGAACGGTAAGAAATTGAGTTGTGTAGGCTCGCAAGAACAAATTATAACGCATTGTTCCACAAATAAGTACGCGCGTATATTAACAGATCAATGGAACATTTTGTACCTTTCCAGATATCCTAGTTAATCGTTAATCGTGTGTATCATAACTGTATTAAAATGTAGCAAACATCAAAAAGCTTACGAAGAAGAACTGAGGGTGTATAAACTGTACCTGAATATTATTGTTCATATGTATATTTAATCATACAATCCCGTTCTATTTTGATGAAAACCATGCTTTAATATGAGTGATATAATTGATGTTTAATATGTTTCCTTTTTGTACATTTTACTATTTATTACATCTGATAGAAATTTTAAAATGTAAAATTAATTTGCATAGCAGGAAGTGGTTTTTAATGACTTCATGCTCTACAAGCTTTTAATATTTGTATTTATCGCTGGGTTGCTGCCCCTTGTTTAATTGATTCTGGTACATTTCTCATTAAATGGATGCATTTTCAATTAGTAATATTTATTTCATGCTAGCAGAGCCACCCGTTCCTCTTCGTGAGTCAAATAAAGAGAACGGCTTGCAGGCATACTAATTTTTGCCTTTTGCGTACGAAATACGTTCGGGAATCGTATCATAGCAAACATGAATAGTTATATATGTATATATAATGTATAAAGCAAGGGAGAATTTATTGTAGCCGGATGGTGTCCTTTTTGCAAAGGCTTATTTCATTTCACTTATAACACTCGATTTAAATCATGTTTGCAAATAATCATTTCGAGTATGATGTTGACTTACATTGATGATCGTTTCTGAACCTTTCTTATAATAATTCATTTGTTTCGTTCTCGTTTTTAAGCTTCTCATGACCATGTTCATAGTGTATTTTCACTTTTGTGAATGCTTGGATATATTTTGCAAGAATATATTTATTTATTTATTTTTTATTATGTTTCCCACGGGGGATACCCTATGATGCTGTGGCAGGAAAGGAAAAAGGGGCAGGAAATTAAGGAATATTGGCTTGATGCAAGTAGGTGGCGTTATGCGTTACTCGTGAATGTTTAGGGCTCTTAGGTGAGGGGGAAACAGACGATAGTAAATTGTTCCACATGTGCACTGTTCTGCTTAAAAAGGATTTGCGGAATTTCACGGTACGGCCGAATTTGACTTCAGGTGTATGAGGTTGAGGTCGCTTTACAGCTAGTGTGGTGCACATAAGAAGAGTTCTACAAGCGATCAGGATAAAGATTTCATCAGAGCAATAGCCATAGAAGTAGCGATTAAAGAGGCAGACATCCGACATATTACACCGGTGCTCTAGGGAATCAATAGTTGCTACGGATGTAACTACTAAAAAGCCGGCAGACCTTCTTTTGACCTTTGTCTCATGCGGATCATGCAGTGCGTTCAGATTCTGCCAAAATATGGAAATTACATTCTAATCTCGGCCTGATACTAGACTTGTAAATTCGCACCAAGTCTGATGGAGTATTGTATCTTTGCAAGAATCCTAGGCAATTCATCGCGTTTTGGACGATACCAAGAATGTGACCGGACCAACTAAGATTGTTAGATATTTCAATGTCTGATGTGTTAAGAACTGGCAAGTTCGAGATATATTCCCCATCTATGGAAATTGGTTGAGCCGGTCTCGGAATAAGTTTGAGTGAGAACAGACATCATTGCGTTTTGGAAGCATTAAACAAGACTCGATTCGCTTTGACCCAAGCGAATATTATTGCAAGGTCATAGTTTAGTCAACTGAATATGTGACTTCGTTTGTCAAGTATAATATTCCCACGAAAATTAGCTATAGAGTCGAGCGAGTAAACCAAATCAGAGTATTGTGTTATGCAAAACTACAAAACTACGAATAGGATTAATAGTGAGAGCTAGCAAATCATTAATAAGAATTGGGAAGAATGTAGAAGGGAGTACAGAACTCTGGGGTACACCGGCATAGATTATAAAACGGTCAAAAGTTCCAATATAACTAGAACTGAACGGCGGCAGAGAAAATTTTCAATTAATTTTAAGAAAAGAGGGTCTAGAGCTAATGTTTGCAGTTTAGTTAAAAGAGGAGTGTTCAGCGAACCTGGAAGAAAGGGGAGAAAGTCAGTAAAGATAGATAGTAATGAAATTAAATAGGAATTATATTTATTTATCATTGAATAGAGTCATAAATACATAAGCCTAGTTCATGACTGTATGTACATATACCCTTTTACAACAAAAATTCAATGTAAAGCAAAACCCTTGTGTGAGATCTAGTCTCGGACGTGGGAGGGAGTGCTTGTTTATAATGGACAACTAAGTTTTTCAAATATAAAAAAATTTTATTCACAAATTCAATTTATATTGCTTAACCTAATATCACAATTCAGTTCGATAAAATTTCAATATAAAATTAACCTACAAACAATTCTAATTAAAAACTTCAAAAAATAAAAAGAAATACAAAATGGACAAATGAAAAATTCACAACAAACAAAAATGATTTAAATTCAGTGCTGATACGCTTTCTTGCTTCGTTTATTTCTGAAAAAGAAGAAGACCGGAATTAAGCAATTGTCAACAACTTAAATGTCGATTAATATTAATTGAAAAACTGCCTTTTTTGGTGCGTGAAGGCACAAGGACAAATTTGACACTCAGATTATCTCTGATCAGAATCATTTTCTGTGACGGTGCGTGAGGGCACCCGGAAGTAAAATGATTCTATAGAAAAAATCGAATATTTAGATTGTCAGCTTTCTATATTCTATTAGAAACAAGCAGCGCAGATTAATCTCTGCAGCAGAATTATTCTTCTGCTTAGATCTCTGCGCAGAATTATTCTTCTACTTAGGTGTGGGCAGGAATATTGCAGATTAATCTCTGCGCAGAATTAATCTTCTGCTTAGGTCTGGGTAGGAAAATTGAAAATGATAGGATTTTCAGATTAGTCTCTGAAATATAATTAATAAATCTTAACCCGAATTGTCCCAGATTATATTTTTGTAATTTTTAAGAAAAAAAATTTATAGTCATATTCGCCATGACTTTAATAATAAGGATTGACTATTAGAATTTTGATCCTAAGGCAGGATACCATAGAATTTCCTGTTGCCATATGGCAACTGTGGGCGTTATAGGGTACTGGTTCACATAAACTATAAAATGTGGCAATTATATCAATAAAAACACGTCTTTAAATTTTCTTGTGCATCATATTTATTTATTATTATTTACAAAGTCAAAATAATCATTTTTCGGTGTGATAAAAAGCGAAACAATTGATACATAGGCCTATATCACACTTAGAGCAAGCTGTTCTCATAATTGATTTGCAATTTTCACTAACGCATCTACGTTTTTTTTTTTTTCAATTGGTTTTACAAAATGATCTCAATTATCATATCGTAGAGCATATTGAACCTTATTTTCATCGTAAGCATGTCGATGAGATGTTTGTGGGCCAACAGAATTAGGTTGAGTACCATAATGCTTACAATAGTAAATGGCAATCTGCCGACGAAATTCGAATTGTGTCATCTTTGGAATGACTTTCCTATGCAACTGCCATGCATTTTGCACACATTTATTGGACATATTACACAAGATAAACATCACCAGATAACTAATAATCTATTGAAAGCAGTTTTGATTTTAGCCTTTATACGAATCTCAGTCAAGAAATCAATTTATTAAGGTATAAAACTGTGCCCACACGGGTCACCTTTACACCACATGAAAATTGATTCTTGATTAAATTATCCACTAATAATATTTTTTTTTATTTCTAGCATTAAATTCGTTATAAGGAATAGAACAGAATTTCGAAGTGGTTGTATAATATAATTCTAATTAGAAATTTGAGCAGGGTTAATAGAATTAAACCAAGTTTTATATATAATTAATCCGAAATAAATGGATTAATAATCGAATGATACTTTTTTATTTACCGCTACACTACCGTCATTTAAATGTTCTTGTACTCCACCATCATTGCTCAGTTTAATTTCTTCACGTTGATTAGCAGAAGACCGTAGGCAGTAGCATAGTGACAGTTTATAGGAAACTACACTTTGCTAGGGACCATACGCTACAGCTTTAGTTTCAGTTGCTGATTCTACGTTTAATATACGACGTTTAAACACAGATTGGTTGATTCTTTTTTATTACAGGTGACCGATCTAAAGAAATCAGCAACAAAGTTCGAATTTATGAATGCGCACAATTTCGGTTCCATAAAACGAACGACGAAATTGGGTAAAGTTGAGAAAATTGAGCATTTCAGATATTTGTGTTTTAGGACGTCAGCTGTCAGTCAATCTTTCATCGGGCACAAAACTATACAATTAAACCTGCAGGATGCTAGACTCAGTGGTGGGATTCTAATAATTTTACAACCGGTTCGCTACGAAAAAATGTGGTTGGGAGACTGTTATTAAAATTTTTTTAAAGCTTTCTAAATTAAAAAAGAATTTATTTATTCTACAGGAAAGTAAATTTTATAAAAACAACGATAAACTTATAATTTTAAATATTTCCATATAGCCTTTTGATTTTCATCTGCTTCTGAAATTTTTTTTTTTTTCAACCCTTGTATCATCGGCTGAATGATTAATTTTCAACCACTTCTTTACAAGGGGGACGGAATCCCATTCGATAAGTGGTAGGCCGATTAGACTAATAGTCATTACGTTGGAAATATTTTGCACAGTTAAACGGTTCCGTTTATCTGTACATATTAGGTTCATTTTTGAAAATCGCCTTTCTGCTTCTGCGGAACTTACAGCAATGGTTCTTATAATATTTTTTGCTTTTTTAATACTTTCCGGGACCATATAGTTCTGCGTATCTTTTAAGAAATTTTCTACAAAATCTCTATAATCATTTGTATCAATTTTATAATTAAAAATATCGCTAAAGTGTCTAATTTTTCTTCAGCTGCCTTCCACGGAGCAATTATTTCTTCAATATTCCACCTAATATATTAAGAAATTCTAATTTACAGCTGCCTTGGGCACAATTTGGTTTTATATGGTCGCAATCCATTAGCCTTTTCTTTAAATTAAGTACTATATTATATATAAGTTTAGATCGTGGAAGTTCAATAAATTTACTATTTTCTATAAATTTGATTGTTTTAAAAGCTTTTGAGGTAGTTAAACTTTCAATTTTGTTTTCGTATACACCTTTTTCCTTTTGGAGTATTTCAAAAAAATTGATTGACCTTAGAACAAGTTTTTCGGCCTTAATTATGTCCACATTTCTAGCTTGTAGCGCATTTGACAGTATAGAAATTTCATTTAAAATGTCAATCATTAAAGATAAATCATTTAAAATGAATTTAATTTCCAGTCTTATAGCCATACCCATGTATTTCTCATTTGATGAAAAATAATTATGTAAAGCAGGATAGGCACGCCAAACAGCTATAGTTGATCTTAAACTGCATGCTGCCCATCTTGGTCCGAAAACTCGTCCAATCTTTATAATATCGATTTCTAGTTCCTTTGATATTTCGGAAAGCTGGATTTGATTTTTATTGGATTGATGAAAATATATATTTTGTCAATAAAAACTTAAAAAAAATTATAATGACTGGTTTGGAGGATAATGTTGAAGCTTCGTCAATAATCAAACATGTTTTCAAATTATTTGCAATTATTTTCTCAAATACTTCATTTCTAATATCATTTGCAATAAAATCCACTATTTTTACTGCGGTTTTACGAGAATGCAATGCTATTCCCATATCTAACCCATTTTTAATCTGTAATTCTACTTCATCTTCGATATCTGAAAATGGTTTACATATTTTGGTTAGACTGTAAACTGTGTTAAATATTCTACAAGTAGACGTCAAATATTTTTCATTCACTGTATCAATTAATGAAGGCATACAACTCTGTTTCAGTTTATTAAAAGCTTTCCACACAAATATTGTGAGCCTTTGATGAAAAATGTTCTTTCATTTTTTTTCTAAGCGCAGCTTGTTGGATTTATTTCTTCCAGATGCTTTAATTTGTATGTTTTTCTATTCCTTTGGAGCATGAGCATTTTTATTTTTTGTAAAATCATATTTCGCACAATATTCACAGCCTAACATTTTATTTAAAACTTTTAAACCATCATATTTTTCTTTAAAGCTTGTAAATTGTTGCCCAGACCAGCATTCAGGACAATTATCTTGGATTTCAGAACTATTATTCTGTTCTGCTCTTTCAATCATTTGAGTGCTTTGAACATTTTTAGAGGATGATGGTTGTGGTTGTGGCTGATTTGTGTTATTTAATTCCGATTCGGAAACAATAGTATCGTTCTTTTGTTTTTTGCCAAAAAAGTCTGATAGATAATGTTGTCTTTTCATTGTTTCTGGGTGTTACGAAAATAAATATGAAATAACAGTAATTAAATTGAAGCACTAATAAAATACAGATTACTTACTTATATTTAAATTTCCAAATTAAGTGGTTAATAAAACTCAACGAAATGTAGTTATTTTTAAATCAATTTAATTTAAGTTACACAGCAAACTAAAATCACTCTATGTAATTGTTTTATTGAACGCTTATTTTTCTTTAATTTTGATTTCTTCTATTAATTGAGAATATAACAGTTTTTAAGAACAGTTTCAACTAAACAAAACCAAGATGTTTTGTACACAAAGTTTATTGGTATGTATATTTCTAATTTGCATTCAAAACGAAAACAAAATCATAGCTGTTCTCAAATTTTAGTCTTCAAGTATTCAACTTCACGAAGTATGAATACGATTTTACTTCTCTTTGTATTTTCTTTTCTTTAATATTTTTCATAGTGTACTGTCATACATACTATCTATGATATGTAGATTACATAATTATTTTTCAATTCTATTCTTCTATGTGTATTATGCATAGCCAATTGTGTATTATCAAAACCATCGAGAAATACTTCCCAAGCCATGAAACAGAAATCTATCAGTCTGCTTACAGATGTGCCGTCGTCCGATGAAATCGAACGTATCTGCTTGCCTACAAATTCGAACTGCGGACGCACATACACTATTGTGACTCTCAGCTGAGAATTATTGAGCGTTAAATGGTAAGGTTACGTTACGTTTACAAACGCATATCTTCATCATGGTGCTGTATTTAAGGTCAATACAAACCTATGTACAAAATGCGCATATAAAAGAGATAAAATATGGTATATCGATATCGTATGTCTATTGCGTTGTTGTATTTTTTTCCGAATAATTTTATGAAGTAATTATGAAATTTAAAGTATAAATTTTTTACAACCGGTTCGCCGAACTTGGAAACCTTTTACGAAACGGTTCTAGAGAACCGGTGCGAACCCGCTGAATCCCACTACTCCCTAGACTCTATCGACGGCGTTCCAGATATCTAATGCGATAACTTCAGAGCCAGAAAAATTATGGAGACATTGATTCCACAGCTTGGTAAGGAGTGTTAGTAGATCTCCAGTAGCGCGGTCAGCATTAAAGCCGCATTGGCGATCGCTATTAAGGTGATTGGTTTCTATATATTTCATCAATTGGGTGTTAATAAGTGTTTCGAAAACCTTCAAAAGAATCGAAGTAAGGTCAAAACTTTTATGATTTGAGGGATCGCTGGCCTCTCCTATTTTGGGTGTAGGCTGAACATGTGCAAGTTTCCATATCGAAGCAAAACTTCTGTCAAATAAGACTTGTGATATAGCTTGCGTGGAGGTAGTTTAAAAAGGGACGTAGCACTGGAGTACCAGGGGTGAAATACCATCAGGCCCAGCAGCATTAGACACATTGAGACTCGCCAGCACTTTGAAACCCTCCCTTGTGTGGAAATGTTACGGTCTTTAATTATAATTGCATGCTGGTGGAAAAGGAAGAGCTTGCGAAGAAGGTGGTAGAAAATAATTCGCAGCAAGCTTAGCTGCAAATAAATTGGTTTTGTCCAATAATTCCATGTACACATACCCGTTTTGAATCAGGGGCCTTACCGAAGAACTGGTGAAGTTGTTCTTGACTGTTTTATTAAGAGACCAGAAAGTCTTACTACCCTTTGAGCTAGTAAAGATTTCCTGTCTAATGCGTTGGTCAAATTGGTACCTCGCTCGCTGAATAATAGATTTACAGGTGTTACGTGCCTCTCTATAGATCTGTCTCAATTCTGCTGACTAACACACTTTATATGCTTGACATGCGCCTTCCTAATACCTTATGGCTTAGTCATTGTTAAACAAAGCATAAGATGTTGATAATGGATTCGGAGCAGCACTCAATATACACTCAGCCCAGTTTAGCTCTCTAATGTGTTTATTGAATGAAGACAAATTAATTTTGTCATAGTACACCACCAGTTGCTATTTACGAAGCCATCGGTCATTCAAATAGCTCTTACAAAAATGTTGATCATAATACAGAAAAAAAAATATTTTTAATTTCTTATAGGCTCTAAGTTTTATTGATTTTCTCCTTTTTCTTCCTTTCTTCCTCGACTGGGCGACGTTGTAGCTTTTCCATGATGCTGATTAAAGTTGATTTCAATTAACTCTAATGTATGAAAATTGTATATTAAATCAAAGTTTGTTTAAATATTTCTGACAGACTCTCTTCCATGTTTTGTCATTTGTCTTTTCATTATTTTGAATCGAGCCATGATAGGACGACTTCAGGGGTTACCACAACAATCATAATTATTTTATTCTATCGGTGAAACTGCATCTTCTTCAGCCCGTAAAAATGTAGTGAACCACTACAGAAAGTTCCGCATATAAATTGAAACAAAATGCAACTCCAGATATGTTCCCTCTTCCTAATTATTTTATCATCTTTACCGGCCTGATTCAGTACTCACAGAAGCGGTTTAGTTCAGAATTCATAGATAGATAAAAGTATATTGATAGATTTGTCCTATTCTAACTGGCTTACATCTCTTCAGGGCTTATAAAGTAGTTTTGAAGTACTTTTCTTGGTATCATTGAGAGTTCTTTTAACATTAACTTTCCAACTGGGAACTCTGTGACTCCAGGAATTTGTCTTGCGAATTACCAAACTCTCTATTCCACTCGACAAAACTCTCGACTGTTTTAGATGTGGAGAAGTAAGAAGAATGTTTTTCAACTGACAGTGTTGTCTGTTTTGTTTTGTTTTGCGAAGGTATATAGATACCTAGGAATTTTCAAATTAAATTATCAATTTACCGCTTATCCTGGCTGTATTTACTAAAACAAATCATGGAAATCCTTGCAGTACTTACAGAGAAATATGGATTTTGGTGTGTCAAGGTACTCCCTGAAAATGCGAAATCACGCGAAATGGTCAAATTAGTGGTCTTTCAGTACAGAAGAGATGCTATAAAAATTTTAAATATGCACACTAAAGCTATTATATTGGACGAAATCACATCTACATTATGTCTCCTAATTAGATATATAATTAGGTTTTGAATCCGATGAATGGTTTCGGACATAATTGTAAAAGAAATGAATAATTCCTTTTTAATGTGGAAAAATTACCGTTTTCTGGTACAAAATCATCATTGTAATGAACTAGTAATTCGTGGGAATTCACTTCCCATTAGAAAAATGTTCATAACACAGTACTAATGGATGTGAAAGAAAAAACGGCAGAAATATATGCAAAATATAGGAACTGAGGTATATATAACCCACGTGCAAAACAGTCGTTTTTCGGAGGTAAAAAGTCAGTTATGACATTGAAATGATCAAAAATAATCTACACCACTCGATTATCCTCTCCTCTATCTTTAATTTGATTTCAAATTTGGACAACCCCCTATGAGGGCGGTACGACCCCCACCACTCACCTCAAGAAGCCCCTCCCCAAAAACTTGTTCACCTGTATTTTTGAACTCTAAACCATAAATGCAGCGGTAACGCCAATATTCTACAGCCCTTCCACACCGAATTATTTGCCCGCCAATATTGGGACAAGAAACTATACTGCGGAGGCCCCTCAAATCTGCAAATTAGCGTTAATCGAAATAAGACATGCCCTATAATACCTATGCATATCCAATTACCACTGTGATTTCTCATTTTTTTTTTATTGGGCTTAAAGTTCCTGAGCTTCCGCCTTCGACTCATTGCACCTCCTGAATTTTTCTAAATTTTTTTTTCTACTTTCCCATAATCCTCTTCCCTGCACCCTCCTCGACGCATTCCCTACAATTATCATGTTCGCCATGAGCACCCATTTTTTTAAACCACATCCCTCAAAAAGTACTGTTATACAACAAAACAAAATTTAATTTATCTCTACCTTGGAAGGTAATAAACGCATGAATCTCGAATATCAAAGAAAGCCAACTCACTTCAGCAAAAACTGATACCTTTTAATGTCTCCGGCTTATTTCATTTTTTTTCACACTTCTCACGCTTTCCCTAACTCCCCAAGTATATTAAAGAATCGCGAATGGAGATTTAGGGAGTTTTAATGTGGCAAAACGAAAATTCTCACCTCAAACATTCCACCGCTCTCTGTGTTACAGAATTCAGCCCCAGGGCACAGTATAAAAATTTTATATGGCTGAGTGGGTATTCCGGAATTGACCACATTTGAAATCATGGATACGGTGAGTGGTTCATATTATTTCGCATCTGTCGTGTTGACGGGGTCCACCAAATGTATAAAAAACTGGTGTTAAAGAAACATTTGCTCTCGATATGCTTTATTCCGGCTTATTCCGGAATGCACTACCCATTTCGCAATCTATATACTTCGCTCTGGTATACCAAGCGATGTCTACACAGCTGGAACTATGTCAAGCGCTTGTAAAGGGAAACGCTTCCACACCATAGCCTGAAAATATATTTTGGGAAGTGCTCTCTTACCGTAACCAAATCTTTGCGAAAGCAGATCTGTTCTCTGAGCTTAGGCTTACTCGTTTTTTGTTGTGAAAATATGACTCATATGCTTTTGAAAGCACAGCAGAATTTTCATTGTGTAGTAGTCAGTTGAAGTGTGCGGTTAATTGAAATCTAATTTAAAATAAAATGGAAGCATTCATAAATTATTCATAAATGCCTTACCCTGATTCCTTCTGTATTCCACAAAAGCGCTCCAAGACTGCTATGGCTACCCTACAAGCACTCCAAGGCCGCTTCCCAAGATTGCTATGGCTACCCTACAAGCACTCCAAGAGCGCTTCCCAAGAATTTGCCACTGAGCGCTTCCCTCTGTGGACATGCTCACGTTAAGAAGATATGAGCAAAGGTACGGTGAGGAAGCGCTACAAGCATCCAAAGAAGCGATTTTGCATTCGTCTTTGAGCGCTTACATTTTCCACTGGGTGGCTCTTGTGTCATATGTGATGGTACGTAGATTAGTACAATAACCTGCATCTAGATAGAAGAGCCTCTTTTACTATTTCATATTGAAAAAAAATTTCAAAAAATTTATTTCCTCAAACTTTTTTTATATAGCTTGAAATACCAGTAGGTATATTTAAAAAATCTGTTATCCTAGATTTCAAATTTAGAAACAAGAATAACAAACAAATTCTAATATAACACAAACGGGCAGAAGAGCCTCTTAAACCCACAAAACAAGATCATGTAATTATGTTATCATAACGCGAGCGTGTACTTAGTCAGTGTATAAATATAATTTTTAAATAAGTAATGCTGTGTTCCAGGTTAAAACACTGTTAATATTTATGGTAATTAAGATAAAAATGCATAAGAAGACTGTACGCAATAAAATGTGCCTTTTATGGAAAAACTTTAAACGCGATGTACGCCGATATTCAGAATTAGTACAGGAAGTGAAAATGCGATAAAACCGTGGGAAAATGTGATTGATGGTACTTCAGATGATGTTGACCCTGAATCTATGTCTGCGTCTTTAGAGCTGAAGTCCAATTTATCGAAAGAGTTAAAGAATAGGCTTTCCTGTTCCAAGTTTGTCATAATACCATTGACAAATTATTGCAAGCTTTTCGCAGATGCTGCATTAAAGAAATTTCTTTATGTGTGAGGAAATTACTAAAATCGGATCGAGCGTCCCTGCAAGTCTATAATTTTGTCTCCGGGCACTATTGCCATCATGGAATTCAAAATTATCTCCTGTCAAAATGTTTTCCATTCCTCCAAAATCATTTGATTATTTTAAGACAGTCTCAGCTTATTTAAAGAGTTAACGATCGGTATTCTGGCCTATTATTGGAGCCATACCATACTTGAAGATTTCTACTCCGTTTTTAATAGGATGCTATTTTGGTAAGAGTAAATCTGATAATGTTAACAAATATCTGGAATTTGTAACGAAAGAAATAGAAAATTTGCAACTAAGAGGTATTCAAATAGGTAAGAATAATTACGTACTAAAGGAATTTAAAGGTAGATGTTATAGTCCAGTCAGGACTTTAATTACTGGCTCACAGTATCACACCGGAAAAAAGTAGTTACCCAAAGTGCATCCAGAAACGATTTCATAGTCACATAAGGACTGAGCTTCAGCCGACTGTTTCTTCGAAGCAAACTGATGAAAATTTTGAAAATAGAGAAGTTATCGATCACCATAGGCCGGAGTTCAGAGAAAATTAAATCGTCTTAGAGCGCTGTATTAGAATGGTGTCTCAATTTCCGCTTGACATTATACATCTTGTGGATTTAGGAGGTGTAATGAAAAGAATGCCAATATTACTATCACCCAGAAAGTTCACTGGATCATTTTTCAGAACTGAAGATATAAACATTATTTTAAATGAGTTAGACAGAAGAAATCCTAAAAATTTCGCGGTCTCGCGACGATCTTGCATTCTGGAAAGCTACCGAGTATCGCCAATTTTTATTTTACGCAGCTGTCGCCGTGCTTAAAAATCATGTTGACAATAATATTTACTTTTTTTTTTTCTGTTTCACTCTGCACTTCGACTCCTTTCATGCGAGCGAGCATCTACCGATAATATTGTTGTAGCTGATAATATGTTAACAGATTTGTTGGCAGTTTTATTTCTATTTTTGGAGAACATATGGTTTCTTGTAATATCTATGGCTTGCTACATTTAACTGATTATGTTATAAAGTATGTTACGGTAGATAGTTTCTCAGCGTATAAGTCTATGCAACTTATAAACAAACTGATAAGGGAACCATCAAGTCCGCTACAAAAATTACACAAACGCTTAAAAGAAATCCATGAAGCGGGTATAAAACAAAACACGTATGCGTTTCATACCAGAAGTGAAGATTTCGATATAATAATTAGCAGCGAGTCGGAGTCATGTTTTTTTTAGTAAAAGATAGTATTCCAGTCAAAGTGGTTCGTTCTGGAGTATAACACGAGGGTAGTACAATACTTGCACCAAAATTCGTCACTGTGAGTGACTTTTTCACTGACGGTGTTATATCTTCCTTTGCCTTAGAATTGTGAAATGCACTAACATTCTGGAAGAAGTTAATGTATTTTTTAAATCAGATATCACAAAAAACTTTACCCGATACCGATCGGAAACTCTGTTGTCCTAATCCATATTTTACATATATTTCATAAATTTTAACATTAATGAAAACCTTTGGGTGCCTGGATAATTCCATAAACTGATTGAACCGTCAACTTTCTATAAAATGTCCCATTTTTCACTTTGGCCTATAACTGATAGTTTCCAAAACACTATAAATTGTCAAAGTTTATCGCAAGAAGTAGCAACCTCAACGCCAATCCAGACTAGTAAGTGATTGTATGCATGAAAAATGTACGACACCGGACATTAAAATCAAATTTAATTCAGAGTATTGTTGCAACATATATGGGTGGATTTACTAATAGGCAGAGCAAATTCTCAATTGATGAAATAAAAGGAAACAATATCGAAGTTGCACTATCCGGCAGGGACGGACTCAGAGTTACCGTTTTCAACGTCGTAATCAACAGGTTAATTGCAGAGACGTGGTTCTGCTTACGAGGACTTGAGTAAAAAGTTTGACTTTTCCTGGAAGCTAAATAGCTTCGAATCTCAAGATATGCGCGAGGATGCACGGAGCTTGTAAGATGAAACTTGAGATTTAGACGGAACTTTGGAAAAGGGATGTCTGCATATGTGAACTCATTTGTCGTCCGCTGAAGCTGCATGGGGAAAACAATTATTTGTCTTGAAGCGCTACATACATCCTTGAAAACGGACTTTTGGACATTTATCCAAATCTGGAAATAGCACTCCGAATGTGGTTGTGGTCAAGGCGGAAGCGCATTTGGGGGTGGACCATTAAAAAAATCATTAGCGGGAAGTTGAGAAAGTGCGCACGCAGCTCGAAAAGTGATTTTAATATAACGTTTGGAATTTCTTCTGCGTATCTAATGAACATGTATATTGTCTGTGGTAAAACACTTTTTATCAGTTATAACCCTAAATAATTAATTTAAAAACATTTATTTCGACCAACCCTTTTTTTGATTTGTTGTTTACAGTATCTTTCAGTTGGTACTTGGTGCTTAGACCGAAAGAGTCAGAAACATAGAAGTGAGCCAGCTTTCTGAAGAGTGTATTTCTGTGAACGTACTCAATCCATATCATACATGTCAGTGTATTTTCCCCAAAAATGGCCTTGGGACGCTGTAAAATTATGTATTACGAAAATATATAAAAAGATTAAACTTTTTTGGTTTGCCTCTCCTAAATCCACTGCATGGAAAGGAATCCTCATCGGATAGATGTTACTGTTAGCCGTTTATTTACAATTAAGTACAATAAATGATTTTTTCCTGCGAAATTTTTTGGAAATTTCTGTACAGAACTTTTATATGCTGTTGGTAGACTAAAGCAACCCAAAAATGTTGGATTGGATTCCGTTCGTTGGTCCCGCTGTAACAATTTTTATGAGCAAGCATTGCTAATTTGCTGCTAGAACGATAATTTTTCTTAAGAACTTTTTTCGAAAAATTTTCCTCATAATCTTTCTGCAGTAGTTATTTCACATTTGCGGAAACAGAAGATTACACAGAAATTGAGAGTAGAATCTATTTTGCTAATACTATGTAGACAAACTGTCTCCATAAAATTAAAGAAATGAAGATATTGAAGACTGTTGTCATAAATTAGCTTATTTCAAATATCATTGACAATTAAAGCCTAGTACTAAGGTTCGCGCTAAACTAAATTTTAGCGAGTCTCCAATATCGGGCCCTTTTTTGGAAGCTAAAATATGACAGCGGAGACTCAGAGAAAAGATATAGTAAAAGGAATTAACAGAAGAAGAATTTCACAGTTTTTTTTTTTAAGGAAATACAACGCGTGCTCATAATATTTCTAAAAGCAGGTACTTAGAATTATTTGGAAATATTACAAATATTAAAATAATATGTATAATGTATACAATAAAAAAATTAACAATGATATTGAAAATACGGCCACGAGAACAAATCCAATTAATCCGTATTTACAACAAAGACGTACAAAACTACGTTAACTACAAAAATCTAGTCAATAAATTTATCAAATCTCAGAACTCTGACAATAAGTACTTTTAGCGTGCTATAGAATGGCCTGGGCGGATAAATTCGAGCTAAATTTTTTGAAGACTTACTGGTGGTGACAGTTCTAATCAAACCTAAAAGCCAAATTTGGCGCGTTAACCTTAGTACTGCTCTCGCTAAAATTCAGATTAAATTTTCGCCACTAGCTTTTAGCGCGCTAAATTTTCATATAGAATTCCGCTTATCGCGGACTTTAGTAGGTATTAGGCTTAAGGCTGAAACACACCGACGCGGTAGCGGTACATAAATTTTTTTTTGTAAGTGGGTTGTTGCAAAAGCAAGTGGTACTATACTTAATACCACGGCCGTCAGTGCGGGGTCAGTGTCTTTCAACCTCTATATGTTCCTCCCCTTTGAGTAAGGATCATGACAAAGTCCAATAATTTAATTAAATGATATCAAGAAAATTTGCGATAATATACTGTAATTGCAATTTGCAAAGCATTATAACCAAAGACATTTTTTATTGAAAGAGGCAAAGAAGAGAAGAAAAGAAGTAAGATATTCTCCATTGGAAATTGCACCGAAATGTTGAAAAAGGGGTCCTTGATGTACCTCATTTTTGTGACACACTGCACATATGACTCCATTTAATTAAAAGTTCAGTCATTATGTAGACAGTGTATTTAGCGTGTTAAGCCGACCATCTCCAGAAAATTTTTATTGGAAATAATTTCTTTGACGTTGGCAGTACATTTATGCTCGTTCCCCAAAAGTTTCAATATATATATGGCTCGGGGTCAACGTGCTCGGCAGAACGGTCATTTGTAGCGTTAGAACTAGTGAAGAACTATTTAAGATCTCCTATCATAGAGGAGATCATGCTCAATTCACTCGCTCTGCTGTACATAGAGTAAGAAATACTGCAGTTTGTGGACTATAGTTCGTTTGCAGAGAAGAACACTCGTCGCATGGAAAAGCGTCTGCTTAAACACAAAGAACTTTATTTGCATACACCCACACAACACAATTATTTCCGTGGTATGTTAATTGGAAATCCTGTTAGGATATATAAATTGTACGTGGGAAATCCCATTCGGTGCCAATTAACAAATCAGGACATCCCTGGGAGAGACAAATGCTCGTGGTTCAGATATCCCTGGCAGATACCATGCCGTTCCCACATTACCTGCAATTGTACTTAGGCACAGTTAACGCATTTAATAATGTAAAGTTCCCGCTGCAATAGAATACTTAGGACGTCTTACAAATCTCCTAGTTTCTTTCCAGGATGTTCAGGGGAACATTGGAAGATATTGTTTGAGATTTTTTGGAATAACATACATTTTTTTGGATGGTACAAAACAAAACAAATAATGGCTGGGAAGTATATGGCAGTGGTGTATGCACTTGCACAAAATTTGTAACACCTAAAAATGGAATTCCTACGACAAAATTACAAAAAACAAATTCTGAAATGCACGACCAACAAAGTTTGCCAAAACAAGAAGAAATTGCAGAAGCGAATAGCATTCTAATAAAGCTACACGCATGTAGCTGATTTAAACAATGCGGTTTTCATATGGCTTCTTTCAATACATATTTTGTTGTTCTGTTTTTGGTCTCCAAAATGTCACAAGGAAGTGCACCAAGCGGCAAATTAGTGCTTTCGTTAGGGAACCACACGAACCGCGAGAATCAAAGAACATACCAAAATAAATTCAGGAAGGGAAAATGCGACTTTCCCATGATTGTCCCAAAATTGTCCTGCACATCCCGGATGTATTTCTGTATTTCTCTGTCAAATGTTTATAATGTTCCCATATAGAGTAGTTATGTAATATCCTAGGGAATAGCTTATGCGCAATATCTAATAATTTCTGGAAATAAAGTCCTAAGTACATACTGAACACTTCCTGTTTATCCTGGGAAAGTTATAGGATATGTAGGAAAAGAATGGGATGTCCCTGGGTAATTTTTTGTTGTATGGGTAATTCCGTACTTATTTGTGATATCTCTAAATGTGCTTGTTTATTTATGTTAATGTACGACAAATAAATAAAAATTGACTATGTTAACCACATACACTGAGAGAAAAACATATTAAAATCTAGCAGAAACGAAATAACTTCAAATATTTTTCAATATGAAAAGCAGCTATATTTGAATGTATTTAATTTAAAAGTGAACATTTACGCAGATGAAATGTAAAAGAGAAGTGCTTTTAATTTAAACCTATAAATTTTAAAACAATGTATGCATTATCGATCTAAAAGTATTCGCTTTTAATACTTCATTCTTAAAAACGATACGTTCGCTATTGAGTTAAAAGCGAACGTTTTTAGAACTTCATATAAAAAAATACCTACGTGTTCTTTTAATTTAAAAGTGAAAATTTTGAAATTCCAAAGTGTATCAATTTAGCTCATTTATGATTTCAATAATATTTATTTAATTTTTAAAATAATAATGATTTAATGGCAAAAGTGATGCATTACATCTGTACTAAATACAGATTATACCAAACACAAAAAAAACCAAATTTGCTTTTTAAGATATAACATTTATTATATTATTGCTCTAAGTTTAACAAAAAATTAACAAAAATATTTTCATTTAAATAAGGTACTTAAGGTAATTCTTACTAAAAGAAATAAAATGAAATGCAAGATCAATCAATAATTTAATTTTAATTTAATTTTTGATGTTTCGATAAGTGTCTTAAATGAATTAAAATTCGAAAAAAGTTGTTTGCAATTATTCTGCATACCTTTTAAAACATTTTTCTGTGTAATTATATGATCATATTTAGGTGCTTTATAAGTACTTCAGTGGTTGGAAAATTTTTCAAACATTTAAAACAGTTGTACATTTCTGATTAAATTTATTAAGCTTATATTTAACAGTTCTTTATTCTTGGCCCATAAAATCTAAAAGACCAGCAAAGCCTGGAGAGTTAATGTCAAATTTGGTATTGATTTGATAAAACAATTTTTGGACAAAAACCCAGGGAAGTTCACAAACCTTTGGGTATTTCAAAGATAATACCTGATAAAGTTTAAAACACGAATCGAAACTTTCAAGAAAGGAATCGAATTTGTACAAAGTGCTATCAAAATATATGTAAAATGATTTAATTTCATCTAACGTAGATCCCTCAACTGTTAAAAATGGTTGTATTGTAAGATGATTGAAGTAATATTTACCAATTAATTCGGTAACTTGTCGCTGGTAATCATTCATTGAAGATACTCTTAAGATGAAACTCTCCTTTTTCTTATTGTTTCCAATTGTATCTTTAAACCTTCCTGATGGTGACAGTACATAACATAACAAAGTAACTAAAATGCAATCTCCGCCATCTGAAAAAGAAATTTTAAAATATAGTAAAATATTATGCGCAACCAATGAAACAACTTCAAGTCATATTCGCAAATATGCTTATATATTTACATAAGTAAATAAATTAAAAACTTACTTATATTCTTTGATGTTTTAGCCAATTGAAGAAGCTCTTTTCCAAGGGCTTTATGAATATTGCGTTCATAAAACAAACTAATTCTATCTTTGAATGTATCCCATTTAGCCTTCAATATATGTTCCCTTTGAGGGTACAAAAGTTTAAAATCAATATTTATCTGAAAACAAAGTACAGAATGCATCCATCATAATTTGAAGACAATAAATTTAAATGCACACCTACCACTACTGGAGCATTACAGTTCTTAAGTTTAGGCCAAGCTTTTATATTTTTCGTCAGTCGACAGCTTCTTCAAATCTTGCTGTCGCAAAGAAAATGTTTTTCCCACCTATCACAAGTCTCGCTCCCTTTGTAAGGCGACTTTTAGTGCTGTAGAAATTGATTCGTCGATTTCTACATTAGTTGTAATATCTCGTACTTCATCAACTGTTTTGTTTTGTTTAGGTAAATCTTCTAATTTTCTTTTCTTTGTCTTGCAGTTAAAGTATTTTGCATAAAGTTTCCCGCCAGGATTTTTCTTAGTCTGACGAGCGAAATAATAGTAGTCCTAAATAAAATTAAATTATAATAAAAAAATTTGAAAAACCGATATTAATACACTTACTGAGACTTTTTTCTCACTTGGAAATAAGGTAATTATATCGTTTAGTATATCCATGAAATCATTCGGTTTAAGCACTACATTTCTGCATATTATATCTTCAACAATAGAATTAATTCATTCCTCTCTTTTTCAGTTAAAAGGGAATTTACTTCATAAACTTGTAATATATTCTTTCCTTTAGAGGTTTCATTTAACAGAGTGGAAATAGACTACAAGAATCTAATGAAAAACCAATAAAATTTTTTTTACAGTAGTGTAATTACATACCTTTGGGCGGGAAGAGTTTACTGATGAAGTTAAAGCTGATACTTTTGATGACATAGTAATTGTATCATCGTCAATTCCAAACTAAAAAAATATTACAAATATAATACACAGCAATTCATAATTTGGCTATAGATTATGTTTAATAGATTTGTCGAAATAAATTGTTAAAATTGTTATTTTTCTTGGATTCTTACAACAATCGGTTAAATGTTTTAAATAGGATAGGTAAAAATTATACAACTCACTTCTTTCTTTTTCCATGCAAATAGCTTTTCTCGAAATTCCACGCGATAGCCCATATGCTTTATACATCTGCGATGTCATCTCGCTTCAGGTATTTCAAACATCTAAAAGTCACACCAGCAGCTAAAATACGGAATTATAATTTACCGTTCTAATATTAATATTAGTAATAAATAAATTCACTTACACTTTAAATCTGGATAAATAATTTCCAAATCGAATTCTCTTAATAAATTTTGCAATTCAAGGTCATCACCATCACTTTTTATTTCATCTGTGTTTGTACACGGTAATGTTTGTCTGATGAAATTAAAATATCATTTTCGTTAATTACAATAACACTGTTCACTAACGGTTCATTATTGTCATTTTTATTATTATTATCTGAAATTATTTGGGCATTTTCAAGCGACCACTTCAGCTGATCAGTATTATTAAGTGTTTGTTCCATTTTACCATAATAAAAGACACTTAAACTACACGTTATTTGTATCTATTTGTAGAGATATCTTTAACAGCTGTCACAATTGTCTTCACACGTATCTCGTCCACTGCAAGTCAACAACAGCAGCCGCTGCAAGTTTCAACAAGTTAAAAATTCCACACTTTAAACTTACACAGTCTTTCTTTAAATTAAAAATGATGCTTTTAAATCAAATACCTTTTAATTTGCTCTTAAAAATTTTTAATTTTAAAGCGGATAGTTTGAAAACATATTATTCTCGCACTATTTTCAAAGTGGCGTCTTCCAAATTACAAATTCAACTTTTAAACCAAATATCTTTTCTTTAAAACTCAAAGTATAATAATATTTTGAAATTAAATACTTTTCCACTTACTTTTAATGCGAACTTTTTCTCTCAGTGTAGGGGCCCTCGGGATCATGTTCGGACTCAGAATGCCATACAGTAAAATAACAGCATATTTTTATATACTCCACCAGACGAAGAGAGTTTAATTTTGTTTTTAAATATTTGGCTATTTCTAGCACAAGAGATCCACCAAAATTCTAACAGATGGTTATGATTATAGATAATAACCTAAAAGTTCCAATAGAAGATCGAAGCGTTACTAGTGTTTTTAGACGACTTCACATAATCGAAATTAACAGAAATTTCACTAGTAAGTAGCATATCTACATGGTCCTAGTTGAGGTACCAAAATCCCGATGGAAAAACTCGTGTTCAGGTGTACGAATTATTACACTCATGCGATAACATAAGTACGTCAAGGCACGCTTGAAAGGGTTGCGTGTGCTTACATACACGTTAGGGAAAACAAGATGTACGAAATTCAACAGTGTATTCAATTAGGTAAATTTATCGTAATAAAGGCAGCTCAGAAATGTGTTTGTCACCGCACCTTTGGTAGGGGGTGAACAAGATTTTGGTCGCTTGACGGCTTGAGTGCTAACTACAAAATCACTGACTCTTTATTGAAAACCCTGGACACTTATATACAAAGATTTACTTACTAAAGAGTGCTTATTCTAAGTAGTACATTTCCTCATAACATCGAACTGACGAAAAGTGTCAATCAGCAAGTTCAGCAATTTCATTGAAATTAAATTTCTGGCCAAATTACCTATAAAGAAAGCTTTGATTATTTGCTTGCAATCGTATTGTTTACAATCGTGTTATTGGGAAATGCACTTGATATACATTAATCATTACACCATACACTTTATATACTTTTAATTATTATATCGGATTTGGGTTACTGTTGTTAGTGTTATAAAAATGCGGCTGGAAATGCTTGTTCACATGTGAACACTAGAATTGAATTTTGGAGAGGTCACGCAATTTATTTTCTACTTTTCGGTCACTATATTTTTGCTAAAAATACATATAACGGTACATAATCTCTGTAACATATGCATTTTAGTTCTCATCTACATTCTCTTGTGAACGTTGTGGTGAAATTTTTTTCTCTGTGGTACATAGCTTAGAAGATTATCGTACTTTAATGTAAGAACTCCATGTAAAAAAATGTTATATGAAAAATCTGGAAAAATTTGTTTCACATCAAAAGCCATATAACTTTTAAACATAGACAATTAAAGTGTTCAGATGAAATATGTAAAACATTATGCTAAAGTGTTTAAAGGAAAAATCAGCCCTGCCGCAAAAACCTACACCCGCTCTGTACACAAATTCGAAAGTGACGCATATTGACCCTAGATAGATAACCTACGTACCGTGATTTGCTCTTTTAATTTTTTTTTCTAATAAAAATATAAATAAACCTTAATATTTTTCATTTATCCACAATACATATATTAAGACGTATTACCACATTCATAAACCTCAACAAGTACATTAACCTGAAATGAAAATGGAAAATTTCACAAGGAATACAATTCAAATATATACGAACTTATCCAAATTCCATTTAATCTTTCTCATCTCATCACTATTCCGTCCTTTAAGGTGTTCCAGTTTGGGGCACCAAGTCATACCCGAGTATTAGCAATGCTTAACCTCACACTTATTTTTAAAGAAATTAGGTCATAATTTGCGTGTAAGGTATTCAATCACATATCACACATTTAACTCACCAGCAATACGAACAACACAAAGATTTTACATCCGAAACTTGAAAAACTTATTACAAAACACGGCATATGTCACAATTTAATTACACTTCGACGTCTGTAACTTTATGGGGTCTGTGACACAAGTACATTCATTTAGGAAATTTTTGTACGCGGATTTCGAAAATCGAATAATATTCGCTAGAAGTTCACTAACTTTAAAGAAATAAAATAAAATTTTAAGTATCCATACGTTAAATAAAAGAAAAGGAGACAAGAAATAAACGAAAGAACATAAATATTGTTTTTTTACCGAAATTATACGAACATTAGAGCATTCGCAGTAAACCGTACGCGAATTCGACGTTTTCTATGTTAATGTCTTAAAAATTCGGTAGAAAAAATGCAAATTTCTTTTAAAATATATCACAAATTTATATAATTTGTAAAGTTTCATGCAAAACAAATTTAAATAAATTTATTATTAATGCCAACTTATGATTTCTTTTTCTCCAAACAGAGAATGGTAGTATCAACATAATGGCGAAACCCACCTCTATAAAAGCCGGAACATGGATCTGGAGTAACTCGTATGTGGAGATATTTTCTGGTGAAAGGTTCACGGTAAAAATTGAAGTCAGTCAATGAAAAAGTAACGTTGTCGTTCAGGCAGATCATTGTGTAATTTTTTGGAAGTAAATATAGTTTATGTGTGAAACTGGAATTTGAATTTTAACTATTAAGTAATTTAAGGATAGTATAATTAGGCAACTAAGGCTTATGAATTTAATATGTGAATTTTACATATATATATAACGAAAGTCCACAATCTCTATTTATATACATACATATATATATATATACAGGTTGAAGTATTGAACTTCAAACTGGAAGAATAATTTGGACTAATTATTGCAGGATTATTTACCAAGTATATACATAATCCAAAATATGCCTACTCAAACATGCGACGTATGGTTATCTATCTAAGGTTAACGATATTCGGGTGAGAAAAGTTTGTTATAAAGTTTCTTACAGAAGGGAACAAAATTTCATTTAATAGCACTCAGGAAAAGCTTTAATTTGATATCACATACGGCCCATAGTGGGTAACCCCAAGGGTGGTAGTTACCACCCCCATTCCAAGATCCCCAAAAAGATAAAAAAAATCTACTCCATGTAATAACAACCACGTTTACTACCTTCAGCATATCCACATCTTTGTCACGAACGTCGCCCTTATGCACAAAGTTATAAAAGTTATATATAGTTTTTAGTTAAGAGTTAGTGAGTAGATATAAGTTAATTAATCAAAATATTTGAATAAATTTTTTTTAAGAAGAGGTCGTTTTTTAAGTTCTCATTTTATAGTTGGAAGGGCCATGAGGTTATCCATACTATAAGTTCGTGGCCGTAAACCATGTACTTTTTAAGATATAGGGTTATTTTTTTGTTTTTCTAGGTGAGTACTATTACTTTCATGACGGAAATATCATGTATGTGAACATGCCACAGCATGTCGCTGACTTGTATTAATTTAGAAACAATTTACAAAATATTTCGAGGGGAAAATACTTTTATTTTTACGTTCTGGATTATAGCTAAACTTTAGGCAAGAGCTGCCAATCTTGTGAATTTCTTTGATTTTCTAAAGCTATTCTATAGATGCATAACCATACATATATGTATGAGTTACATTTACGATTTTTCATATAGCACTTGGTGAAATATGTTTTTAGAAATCATTGTTTAAAATTAAACAATTAAACGCATTACTCCGATTGCACAAACAATTTTATTTTACAAAGACAAGGCAACCTCAAGGAGTGCACTCAACCTAGAAATGGTTCAAATACGTGGACAGAGCCACATGTCCCATATATATAGCCTATGTTAATTGTTAAATGATTAAATTAATTTTTACAATGGAAGTCTCCTTTTAAATCCATACTTTTGCAGTGAGAAAATTTCGATACGCTCCCAAGGACATCGGTTTGGAGTGGTCCCAATTAGCTCCGAAGGAATCGTAGCAGAAGCTTCTTAAAAAAAATATATATTGCGAAGCGTCAAGAGCTCTAAAATCGTTCCAAGTGTATAATTAAAGGAGTTTTGGTATAAAATGAGTTATTCATATACTCAACTCTCTCCTAAATATTCCGAAACGCCCCAAATGCTTCTAATTGCCTTCACCAAAATCTGTTCAGGAGCACTCCTATGGTAGCTCAAATGGTGTGCTGAGCTCTGCAGATATCTTTTATAGCTTTTGGACTGCTCCACTGGGTAGGTTTAGTGCAAGCCTAGAAGATGTCTAAAGCAGACATTACGCGTAGGTCGTTAGTCATTTTTGTAAAATCAGAATTATTGTGTAATCGGAACAAAAGCATTTAATTGTGATGTATATATGAATAAAATAATATAAAATATGTATAATGGCGGAACCACTTTTCATTGTGTTACTTTGTCAGGTTTGTTTTTGAGTGAGTTTTAGTGAAGGTCTCTAACGGAACGAAAGCTTTACGTGGCTTAGACTCATGGTTTTTACTCACTCAACAGACCCATTTCCTCCACCTCCTGTATACTGTTCTTGTGCTTTCTCCCACTTTTCTTTTAGCTATTTCTGCCGCTGTTGTTTCTGGTGATCTTGTTTCGATACTATACTCTAATTCCAACTGTAGCTGTGAGTTGTTATAATTCACAAAACATATTTAACAGGATATCTGGAATATACGCAATCAACAACCATTGACTTATGCAGCCTTTAAATATTCACAAGTTGGCGGATAAAGCTCTCAACGAAAAAGATTGCCATTCTTGTTCCCATCCTCAAGTTTCATCAAAAAGTAAGATAAATGTGTCTGCTACTACAAATGTAACCCTTATAGTGCCAAGTAATGAACCAACGACGATATATCGTTGGTTGTGGATCATTATGTAATCAGTGTAGTAAAGGTTTACATGAAGTATGCATGAGTGAATATAAATGCTAAATAAATCATTGGCATAAGTGTAAATACATATGTAAATAAATAATATAAAAATATTAAATAACAATACAAATTTACACATATAATATGTTATACTCGGTCATCATCTACACATTTGAATGACATGATTGAATTATGACATATTTGCCAGAATAACGTGTTTTACTTATAATAACTATTAATGACAAACTTTTGAAAATAATTTTTTTTTTAATTTAAAATACCCTTTCCATTACTGTTCCTTTTTAAATTCTGTAATTAGCTTTTAAAACTAATTTTTTATAACCCTTTTCCTAAAACTCAATAAATTATATAAATTTGGTTCGACACTTTATGCAAAACTTTAATTTTTAATTTTTGCACTAAAGGAACTTTAAGCACATCGAAAAGCTACTCAGAAGAAATTCAATCGAGATACTAGACGCCTGAAGGTCATTCCTCATTCCACCAAATCAGATTAGTACCTACGTTTTCTTTGTCTGCAGATTTCAGTAACAACAGTGGAGAATCTACCTACTGCTCTGCTTATTGATTTGTCTTTAAACTATCTGCACAACATTTGGTGCTGTTCCTTTATACCTTGGGGAATGCACAAGTATTTCGATAACGAGCTCTGCCATTATGCATTTGAGCCTTCAAAAAGTCCCCAATGAGGTAAATATTTATGCTATGCTAGACCATGTAGAGTAAGAAAATGAGGTAGCTATTAGGATGTACACAAACGTTACGGAGGACAAATCTATCTCTGTGGCATCCAGTCTCAAGACATTTTGAAATATTCATTAAAACATTTCCAGCCGAATACATGGTAATTTGCTGAACATGTGGAATTTAATGATTATCTTCTGATCAAGAGCTTTTAATGAGCGCTTCTGCGAAGTGCAATCTGTGAATGGGTATTGCCAATTTAGCTTGGGATATAGATACATACTCTATTGGATCATCTGACCTAACCCCTTCCTTTCGGATGGAGTGCTGCAAAAGTAACGTTTCTTTAAATGTTGAATTTTTTGTGATATCCTCCGTGGATTTGATAATTGTGTAGAGGATTTTTTATATAACATATAAATCATCAAGAGGTAAGGCAAATCTTTAACCGAATCTAACAAACCAATGAAAATGAGTAAAAGATGCCTTCCATTTATTCAGAAGTATACTATGTATATATAATAGCAACATATTTTTTTCGATGCGTAAAAGCATTTAACTTGCGTTATCGCTAGCCTTCGAATTTGAAGGTATCTTATTCTGTCTTTAATTACTTCTAGTTCTATCTTGATAAGGTTGTTTGCTATTTTCAAAGAATGTTTCGGTCGACCAATATCTTGTCTTTGCTTTCTTCCAAGCCAGCTTACTCAAATCATAAATTTCTAGTAAAATGTATAGATGAGATTTGTAGAACGGAAAGATTCAGGGCAACAAATAATTCCGACATCTCCCTGTTACGTGTATAATCGATTCTAATGGCTTGATAAAGGGTTTTGGGAATAACGATAACAACGTATTTTAATGGTTACTTATCTGTACTGATATATATCCTAAGTTTATACATTTATACTCTTATTTATTTGCTCTATTTGGGGGCGATGAGCGTGGGGTATAAATTGAATTAATTATGCGACAGTATTCGATATTTATCAATGTAAATAATTACAGTTGATTTAAGATTTAATTTAAGCAGTTATAATTAGGACCATGCTACTTGAAGATGCTAAGGTATAGTCCTCAGCAAACTATTAGAGTCACAAATCTTAATAGAGACAATGGGTAAAGGTTTCCTTTTGAGAAGAAAGTCGATACGTACACATGCATATTAATATATTTAATTGCGATTTGGGAACAATATATAATTTTCACTGGCTTCCCCTTGGATTACATAATTAATTATTAAATGAAGGCAAATTTGATTTCAGATTCAAAATAATTTTTAGAATTTTTAATATCACTTTCTCGTCAATCATTTGCAATATTTCAATTCTGGTACTGATACTTTGGTTGTATAGAATTAAAAAGTAAGTTTTCGACATTCATCCAATTGATTTTCCTTATTGGCTCAGGGCTTGTTGTCTAATAAAGTTAGTTCATCCTTTGGGAAAGCTTGAAAGGCTAAAATAATTTGAATATAAGTATGTATAACTAAGGGAGACCACCAGCGTTGCCCGGTGTGTCTGTGTGTGTTTGTGTGAGCGAGTGAGTGAGTGTGACTGTGTATGGCTGCCTGTGTGTGTGTGTGTCTGTGCGTGTGTGTGTGCGTGTGTGAGTTTAGCTTTCTAAGTCGACGCGGTCTCGGGCAGTACCCCAATATATAGTTAAAAACGAAATTTTTATCTGGTAATCCTACGAAGGAGTTGCTCTATTGGTCCAAATTTTTAAATTAAATTTATATTTTTTTTAAAAGTTCGTTTACAAAAGTACGCAAACATCCTACAGCATAAATGCCAAAACACAACAATGTCGCCGTAAATTGGTTGCTGTCAAAGATTCGAATATATGGGAGTCCCATATTTACTTAACACAATGAGAGCAACGCGATAAGTTTTCAACAAAATGTTTGGGAAAATCTCTAAATTAGTCGCCAATATAATTGACATTTCTGTGTGGACAGTGAATAATTGACATTCATGCTATGTGTATTTGGTTATTTTTATAAAGGATTGGATATTAAAGATAATATTAAATAAACTAACTACACGGTTAAAAATCTGGGTTTAATTTTAAGAGAATATGGTTTGTATATAGTTCCAATAAAAAAAAGTTTAAATATAAATCTTCCAAGAAGTTTTAAATAATACAAGACTATTAGGTTTCGTTTTGAAACTAAACAAATGTCTTAATTCGAAACTTTTTGTTTAAAATCAAAACCTTTTGTTCATTAGCACATGAAACCTAAATAGTTTTATCAACAAACTGATGAAGTTTTAAACTAAAACTTGTTTATGATTATATGTATAAAACTGGAAAAGGTTTATTAAGAAACTTTTTGTTTAAAATTAAAACCTATTATGCATTAACACATATGAAACCCAAAGAGTTTTATCAACAAACTAATGAAGTGTTGTGCGGGTATTAGTTGCCGCTAGCAACAAAGGACTTGGGAGTGCTTTCTAGTAAGAGAAGGTCACCAGCCCAAAAAAAAAAATCCTTTATGTTTCTTTAACACTTTTATACTTTTATTACTTAACACTTGGCTTCCTTTGAGCCTTTACAATTTAATAAAAAAACAATGTTGCTGTATCTAAATTACTTTGAACACGAGGCCTTACCGGTGGTCGGGGGACTCTCTTGTTCTCTATCTATTATTAAAAGCGTACTGAACTGCTTAATGCCCTCTGACCGGGTTTTTATTGACCATTCAATCGATACCTCCGAATTTTCCTTAGGGGGGAAAATATTTAATAAAATTTAACGAGAAATGGAGAATGCCAATCAACGATCATTCTTAATTAAAAGTTGAGAGGAAGAAAAGAAAAGAAAAAAAAAGAGGAGGCGCCTATCACTGATCATTTATTGTACGTGCGCCTATGTGCCGATTATTGTTTATCGAAAGCACAATACAAGAGGCGTACGTCATTGGTTCTTACTATATGCCTGACAGTGTAGGGGAAATCGTTTACTCATTATTTACTTGCCGGTCATTGCTATGTTGACCTACCGAGCACGGGAGCAATGCAATGTATCGCTAGGCTGATTAGGCACTTTAGTCTGGTGATGACGAAATTGTGTTGCCGGTGTTGTTTATGCTCGGTGGAGGTGTAATACATTACCGTAGCAACGGCAGCAATTTTAAACCAAGCAATCGGCTTGTAAATTGGGACATTTAATTTTAATAAAAAGATTAATGGGTAGGTATATGCATGCAATTCATTGTAATGTATTTTTATAGGGAAATATAGGAATGAATGTGAATTCATTACACCATCCCCCTTAAAAAAAGAAAGTTTCAGTATGAAACTTTCTGCGAAAAATTTCGATTGAATTTTAAAGCGTAGAGCCCAAGGTCAATGTGCATTAAGAGATTCTAGTTTACAAAAATTTGTGTTTTCTTCTTTTTTTTTGCTATTATGATATAACAGAGGTTATTTTCTTAAAGAGATTTGACTTACATATACATGGGTACCTACATATTTATTTTATTTACGACTTGCATACTTATAAACATACCTATGAAAATGAATTAAAATAGAATTTATGCTCAAAAGGTTTTTTTTTTGTGTCTACGTTTCTAAAATATTTCATTATATTGTTATAGTTACTACTAGTACTATTTGGTACGCCCTTATAAGATATTATTTAATTCTACTAGAGATAGTTTATAACATTTCCATGTCAAGTTTATTTAATATTTATGTGAACTATTTATTTAAAAAAAAAAGGGGTCCCTTTTTTGTCTATTATATTATAACTACGTACATACTTCCTACATCCTAAGATATTTCTCTTTTGCTTTTATGTTCTCCCTTTCTCTTCTCTCTCATTAATACATTTTTGTTCCCATTGTTAACTGATACGCGGTTCCTTCTTCGGTCTTTATGGGTGAGTTTTCTTGTTTTGGTGTAATAATTTTTTTTGTTATGTATTTTTTCCATACATATGCAATTATAAAGATAAGAACTACTGCAACCAATAAGTATGTAACTGTGTAATGATGTATATTATGTGGTGTTAGCATACGAAATTCTTTTTCATTTTCCCTGTCTTTCTGCTGCTGTATTGCGGAAGAAAGTGCTTTTAAATCTTGGTCGTCATGGAATTTGATCACTTGCACGCGATCGACTGGGATTTGTTTTTGGCTTATTTGAGGAATGCTGTAAGTAAGATTCAGTGAGGGTAGGAAATGGTTATTTAGTTCGGATTCTTTTATGTTGTGAGCTTGAATGATCAGGTTACTTGTACGCATGTAGCATTTGGATGATAACTCAATAACGCCAGTGTCGTGCAGTTTGTATGAATTAATCTTACTACCACAAATGACATCGACAGTTACTGCTTCATGCATCGAGAATAGCCACTTGTTAGGCTGGGAGAGCTGTATCCAGAAATCTAGGTTTGAAACGGTTTGGATTTCGCATTGATCCGGAATGCGTTGACTATGTTTGAGTAGATCAATTTCGCAGAGATTATTTACCGAATGTACGTTAAAAATGGGGTGAATGATTCGACAAAGGTAATGGGCTAAATCATTTGTCAGACAATTTTGAAAGTCGATTTTATTGAGAGTATAGTAATGTTCCCTATTGTAGTCGATAACCAAATATTCAAGAGATGGCTTGATGTAAGCTAATTTATCATTGTGGGGAGTAGGAAGTGGATATGCTTTGAGGAGTTGATAGTTATCTCTAAATGGTAATGGGAGTTTAACATGAAAGATTATCTTGCTTCCAACTATGGCAGTCCTGACATTGCATATTTGGTATATTTGTAGGAGATTATTTTTGTCTTTATTTATAGGTAGTGTTAATGTGCTAGGGAGTTCTTTTTGAATATTTTCCAAAGTTTGCTTTATTTGGGATGGAGTAATAATAGAGGGATGTGGTTTTCCATGACGTACATCAGTGACTAGATCGATCAACAAATTCTGGGTCGTTTGGTATCGGAGCATCATTAGAGAAGTCAGAGAAACCATTGTTTCTAAGTCGGTGGTAATACTTTGTTGTAAAGTGTCTGTTTTGACTCGATTGATTATTGAACCTAAACTTACCAGTTTCTTCTCAATGTGTAAGAATTGCTCCTTGATAGCTAAACGGGTTCTATTGAATATGTTGACTGTGGTATCTATGATAAAGGTCTGGTTCTTGATTAGGTGAGAAAGGTATTCTTGATTATTGTTTAGGGCTTCTATATGAGAGTTAAGCTCGGCCGCGTCTTCGGCGTCTAGGGTTCCAAACAATGTCTTACTAAGGGTACCTACAGCATTGATTAAACCTCTTTTGAATCGTGCCGTTTCGGGTTTTAACAATAAAGAATTTTTTTTAAGCATTTTTGTAATCGAGTGTAATTGGTGAGTTATGTCATCACACAGTGGTAGTTTGTTGTGGTGTGTATTCATTAAGAGACAAAGTGTTCGGGCATGTTCAGTACAATTAATCAGCTTTTCTAATTCAAAATTGAAATCATCGATGTTGTAGTAAATAATTATTTGCCACTCATGGCTGTATAAACCCACTCGGCCAACTTCCTCGAAGTAGATTCCAGGGTTATTTTCCAGATAAGTCACATTCATTGGTTCTGATACCGCAGTGCATGAACAAATGTGTAGGGCGATAGTCAGCACAACCAGGGTTATCCTAGGATATAATTTTAAATTAGTTATTATTCGATAAATAACTTCAAGTTGTTATTATGTATGGTTTTTGACTTATTACCTACTCTTATGATGGAATTTTCAGTGGAGTTAATTCCTATTACCTCATATGGTCCATTCCATAGAGAAGAGAATTTGTTTTTCCTAGCGTTATTTTTTAGAAGAACTTTGTCGCCTAGGTTGAAGGATTTGTTTCTAGAATTTCTGTCGTAAAGACGTTTTGATTTTTCCTTGCTTACAAGGAGATTTTCTTTTGCTATCTGGTAGCTGTGTTGTAGTCTAGCCTTCAATTCGTTACTATAATTTTCATAATTGTAGTTTACGGTTGGATTTGTTTTGACAATTGAAGGGATGTTGGGAGGAAACCCGTATAGAAGCTCGTAAGGAGAAAATCGGGTACTTGAATGAGGGCTAGTATTATACGTAAATATAGCATACGGAATCCAATTGTCCCACGTTAAGGGGTCACGATTTACGAAATGTCGTAGATATTCGGATAACGTCCTGTGACTACGCTCTAGAGCTCCATTAGTTTGAGGATGGTAGGGGGTAGTCTGGAGTTTTGTTATGTTTAGCAGTTTACACATTTGTTTAAATCTCTCACTCAAGAAATTTGAACCTTGATCTGATAGAATAGATGATGGAATACCATGTTTCACTACAATGTTTAATACGAAAGCTTCTGCAACTGTTCGTGCTTCAATATTGTGGAGTGGTATGGCCTCCATATATTTAGTGAGGTCATCCTGGAATGTTAATAGGTATCGATTTCCATCATGACTCACGGGAAGTGGTCCTACTATGTCAAGAGCGATTCTTTCGAATGGTCTTGTGCTAGTGGTTGTAATTTTCATTGGCATTTTCTGGTTCCTGCTTAATTTGTTTGTCTGGCAGGACGAACACTTCCGTATGTGGTTCTCTACATCTTGGTTAAGACCGGGCCAAGTGTACATGGTTTGTATAAAGTGCCTTTACTTTATAGTCGCAGAAAAGCCAAAGGTTCTTGTACCTTGACTTGTGTTATGAGGTGGTGCAGTACTTGAACCACCACACCAGGAGTTTGCTGAAAAGTAAACTGATTAGCAACAAGATTGATAAGTAAAACACACCGCCGAACGTTTGTAAAAAACTGAGCCTCTATTTCTATCCAATTCTGATTTTTATACACTCAATTACATAAATATGTGAAAAATATAATTAGCAAAACGCTTACTCAGTAAAAAGAAACAAATTTTATCATCTACATAAATTCTCACGAGCCAGTGCCAAGAAAAACAAAAGTGTCATCTTGCGTATTCTTACAAGACACCGCGGTAGTGAAAAACAAAAGTGTCAGTTTACGTCTGGACTGAATCTTTCTGATTTTCTTATCAGCGAATTCTTCTATGACTCGTGAGAATTTATGTATTACATTAATGCATTTTTTTGCATGAATTTTGTTGAATATGAATTAAATATGTTTTGGATGAACATTCTCCCCCGAATTGAATGCCTAGTTCAATTAAGCCTCAAAATTGATGCTAAAGTCCGGGTCTTCGTTGTTGGAAGTGCTGACATAAGACCTTGGTGCAGGTTTAGGTTTCTTCTTGACAAAAGGCTGAAACATCGTTGCACGGAATTTGCAGCCAATGTAGACAATGACGGCTGCGGCTAGTAGTAGTCCAATATATGATACGGCAAATTGATGGACATCATTTCCGAGAATATGACTTCTTGTTGGCAGTTCCTTATAGACTTGCAGAAGCTGTCCCTTAAGGTCGTCTAGGTCTTCCCAGCTCGGATGATAACGGTAGGTCTCATTAGAAGAGAAGGGTGTCTGGGTTGGTATTATAAGTTTAGTCAAGTTGCCTGAAGGTGAATAGGACATCCTTGAAATTGTTGGGTAGATGTTGTGCCCTTGAATAGTTACAAGTTCCTGCTTGATGACACAGTCACCTTGAATTTTTAGGATACCGGCCGCCTTGAGTACTAGCGTTGTCACGTTGCTCCCGCACACAACATTCACTGTCGTTTCCTGCTTGAGGACATAAATCCATTCATTAGGATGGTAAAGTTGTATCCAATGTGGACCATCTCCTATTTTTATTACTCGACATGCGTGTGATTGTGGAAGCTGGTTAATCAAATCAATTTCACAAGCGCTTATAGTTGATCCCTTTCGATATATTGGATGTTTTTGTCGGCAAAGATGTTTGTCTTCGGCTATGGATGTACAAGAATTCAGATCTTGTTCTGTAAGTGGGTAGTATTGGTCACGATGCAGGTTTATTACTAAGAATGGTGAGGACGGCTTAATTGTCAGAAAAGTGTTGTTGATCAATACTGGTACAGATATAACCTTAAAGAGCTCAAAATCTTCCAGTGCTAATAGTGGTAGCTTGATTTTGAAGATTATATGCCTTGTTGCAATCTTTCCTTCAATGGTCATTAGATTGTATAACGTTAGTGTATCATCCTGTGCCGTTGGAAGCCTCAGTGACAAGGGTATATGTTCCTTTATTGTAGACAGCTATTTTCTTAGTTGCAGAGGAGATATGAGTTGTGGGTTGATTTTCCCATGATGAGTGTCGATGAGCACATTCAATATTAATGATTGAATTCGCTGAAAGTTTAATGCGGACAAAGTTGCTTGAATCGTTAAGGATGTGAAGATTTCAGATATTCTTTGTTGATGAAGCTCTTCCTTTAAGCCGTTGATTTGTTTGGTTAGCTCATTGATGTGGAATTCAAGATTTTTGAATTGCTTATCTATAATTTGCTGGTTCCTCTTGATTACATTTACTGTCACATCTATGAGAGAAGTTTGGTTTTTAATCAAGCTTGTGATGTGATCCTCATTTTGTTGTATGGTGTCAATGGTTTCAGACATTTTTTCTGCATAGTTGGAGTCTAACACTCCGAATAACACATTTGCAATGTTACCTACGAAATCCATGGCTCCTCTTTTTACTCTGGATGCGTTTTTCGGAAGTAACAGTTCATTATTTCTGGACAATTCATCACTTAGGTGTTGAAAGTGACCCACAGTTCTTAGACAGATATCCCTTTCCTTCATTAGATGACAGAAGTAGTTTAAGGTATTGGTATAGTTTGCAAATACTTCAAATTTGCTCCAGTAAGGTTGCATATCATAATAGGCAATGATATTCCATTCGCTTGAGATTATGTTGGCTGTTCCCAAGTTCTCAAAATATATACCAGGCTGGGATTGAAAGGGCCGTAACTCTAGCGGAGAGCCTTGGGTTGTTGGCAGCATCAAACAAGTCATTAATAATGTAACTATTGCGCTGCCTAGTGACCGCCGAGCCCTTTTTCTTGGACTCGTATTACCCTTATTTGAGGTGTTTTCGTCTTTATCGATGTGACTTGAGTTATCACTGACATTGTTCTGCGTTTTCGAGATGTTTTGTCCATGATTGCTGTTACACTTGATTGGTTTTAATGAGTGCAGTACGCCGTCGACAGGCTTCGTTGAAGATTGCTCTTCTTCAACAGGAAGAGGTGCTAGCTTATGTATTGCTCGTCGGAGAATACCACTTGACGTTCGAACATCTGCCACTCGCACTAGACCATCATTGCCCCTGATGACATTAATTATACGTCCCAGTGGCCACTTCAAAGCGGGCGTATTGTCTTCTTTAATTATGACCATGTGGCCTGGTTCGATGTTCTGACACCGCTGTTTCCACTTATATCGGTGTTGAAGTTGACTTAAATACTCCTTGGACCAGCGGCGCCAAAATTCATTTTTGATATGCAAGACGAGTTTCCAGCGAGTGATGAGGCTTGTATGCTGGGGTTGAGTGCTAGGATCGATGGAACTTGTCAAAGGCTCCCCAATGAGAAAATGCCCAGGTGTCAACGCCATTAAGTCATTGGGGTCTGAGGACATTGGGGTTATTGGCCTGGAGTTAAGAATCGCTTCTATTTCAACTACGGCCGTCTCAAGTTCTTCGTAAGTCAGTGCGGCTGAGGCAATTGTTCTTTGCATCGTGAACTTTGCCGACTTAACTGCCGCCTCCCAGAGTCCCCCAAAGTGCGGTGCGCGCGGAGGTATGAAGTGAAATTCAATTCCTTTCGAACTGCAAGTTGCTGCTATGGTATTTCTCGTCTTGTTATCTGTCATCATGTCCCTCATTTCTTCTAGTTGGGTTTTGGCTCCTACGAAGTTGGTGGCATTGTCACAGTAAATGTTCCTGGGAGTACCTCGGCGTCCTATGAAGCGCTTGAGAGCTCCCAAAAAGCCCGCTGAAGATAAATCACTCACTACTTCCAGATGCGTGGCTTTGGTGGAAAAGCAACAGAAAACAGCTATATACGACTTTTGTGGTCTTTTCCCTCTGATTTTGAAGTGAGTGTATGTAGGGCCACAGAAATCAATTCCCACATTCACGAATGGTCGCGCTGGCTGCACTCTATCTGCGGGCAAATCTCCCATTAGCTGGGATTATAACTTAGGCCTTGCCTTGGCGCATTGTACACATCGTTGTACTACCGATCGGACGAGGGTTTTCCCTTTGATTGGCCAATATTTCTGCCTAAGTATGGCTAGCAATGCCTGCGGGCCAACGTGGCATCTCTCTATGTGCGTGTCGTTTATCAACAGCTTAGTGAATTGATGAGAATAGGGTAAAAGCTGCGGGTGTTTAGCATCATATGATAAGCTAGATGCCTCCAATCGTCCACCTACCCTGATGATTCCTCTCTCATCCAAGAAGGGCGTAAGGCTAGACAGTGCGCTGGTCCTTGCCACTTCTCCGGATTGCCTTAAATGACAGATATCTCCATTAAACTCTTGATCCTGCATTTGTCTTATTATGGTTTCTTCCGCTTCGTGAAGTTCCTGCAGGCTGAGATGGGGTTCACTCATAGTTTCACAGGACTGGCGTCTGATCCTTGAAACGAAGCGGAGAACGTATGCCACAATTCTTTTGAGTCGAGCGAAGGAATTTCGATGATCCACTGAGTATACAAAGTGTATATCATCATCTGCTGTGGTGGCCGCTGCGATTGTGTGTCGATTCTCAGTACTGGATTTCGGCAGTCCCTTGATGTATGGGACTGGCCATGCCGCCTCACTTCCGTGCAGAAAAATGGGTCCGTAAAACCAAAGATTACAAGAGCTTAGCCTTTCTGGTGCGATTCCTCTTGATAAGACATCAGCTGGATTATCCGTAGACCCTACATGTCGCCATTGCTGGGGCACAGACAGTTGTTGTATCGTGGACACTCGGTTCGCAACGAAAGTCTGAAACGACGAGGAGGGCGAGTTTGTCCAATTGAGGACAATTTCGGAATCCGTCCATAAGTATATGGTCTCATTTTTTAACGTCAAGTCTCTTTTAATCCGTTCTGAAAGCTCGACTGCCATTTTGGCTGCACAGAGTTCTAGTCTTGGCAATGTGGTTTGCCTTATTGGAGCCACCTTTGACTTTGCACATAGTAATCGCACTATTACAACATTATAATTATCAACAGCCCGTAGGTATGCTGCGGTGCCATACGCCTTTTCCGACGGGTCCGCAAAAATATGAATTTGCACAGCCTTTGGCACTCTGTGAGCTAGCACGTGTCTTGGAATTTTTATGCTGCTTAATGTTTTCAAACCTTCTCGGTATTTAATCCATGATGAGTGAAGTTCCTGTGGTAGAGCTGCGTCCCAGTCTAGCTTGAGCGTCCATAGCTTCTGTAGAAATATTTTTGCTATTACTACAACTGGACCCATTATGCCTAGAGGATCAAAAAGGTGTGCGATTTCGGAGAGTGCTATGCGCTTTGTGACCTTGTCCTTATTATTCCATGATGGTCTGATTTGAAACTCATCGGTTTTAGGTAGCCAAGTCAAACCAATTGTCTTGATGTCTTCCTCAGATTTATTGGTGAAATCTAATTGTAACTCGCGATCTTCTTCCGGTATATTCTCCAGTAGTCTTGGGTGATTTGAGCACCACTTCCTCAATTTGAATCCTGCTGAGTGAAGGATGAACTTCAATTGGTCTTGCATGGCTATGGTGTTTGTCAGACTGTCTGAGCCGGTAAGCACGTCATCAACATAAAAATCGTGAGCTAATGCCTTGGCGCCAAGGGGGTATTCTACAGCTGCTTCTTCTGACAACCTTTGAAGGCATTTTGTTGCCAGATAAGGAGCACATGTTGTGCCGTAGGTAACCGTTGACAGTTTGAAGCATTTAAGCCTTTCATTTTCATTACTTCTCCACCATATTAGTTGACATTTCTGGTCAACCTCCTCAACTTGTATCTGCCGATACATTTTTTCTATATCGGCGGTAAAGACGAATCTTGGTATCCGGAATCTCAACAGAATTGAGAATACATCATCTTGAATAGTTGGCCCCGTGTATAGAATATTATTGAGAGAGAGGTTGGATGACGTCTTCGCAGATGCGTCAAACACAGCCCTGAGTTTGGTGGTAGTGCTGTCAGGTTTGATCACACAATGGTGAGGTAGGAAGCAGTAGGGACGTTCGATCTGATCCAATTTGACTTCCTTCATATGACCGAGGTTTATGTATTCATTCATAAATTGAGAATACTGATCCTTCAGCTCTGTACTTTTAGCGAGTCGTCGCTCTAGGGCCACAAAGCGTTGGAAGGCGACATCCTTTGATTCTCCTAATTGTTTGGGATCCTTCTGAAATGGCAATCGTACAATGAAGCGCCCGTTGGAGTTTCTTCTTGTAGTTTGGTTAAAATGGCTTTCGCAGCGTGTTTCTGCAGCTGTGAAGTTGCTGGTGTTAGTTGTTGTCTCCTCCAATCTCCAGAATTTCTCTAATTGTTGGTCCATTTCTTGTTCTTCGAGGATTGCACATGTTGCCTGAGCTTGAGTTTCGTTTGAAATCTTGCCACCTGCTGTCCACCCGAAGGCGGTATGCTGAAGTGTTGGTAGTGTCTCGCTTAATTTGATTTGTCCGATGTATAGTATTGTGTAGTATAGCTCCGCGCCGATCAAGAAATCAATTGATTTCGGTGTATTCAAGTCAGGATCGGCGAGTTGAATATTATTCGGAATGGGCCATTTCGATATGTCGATCATCTGTGTCGGCTGAGGAGATACTATGCTTGGCAAGACGTATGCCTCCAATCTTGTGTTAAATCCATTGATTCGTGATTGCAATGCTAGACTCACTCTGCGTTGGGCTCTTTGTTTTCTTTGCCCGATTCCTTCTATGCACATTGATTCGGGAATTTCCATTAGTCTCAATTTTTTTGCCATTTTTTCAGTGATGAGATTTACTTGCGATCTGAATCTAAGACCGCTCTGCACTCAATAGCTGGTCCGTTTCCACCACTCACCTTGACCAAGACTGTGCTTAAGAGTATATATCCCCTTGTTGTTGCTGCCGTTTTGGTTGTTAGTGATTTTGACGTGTCTATTTCCGGTGGACTTGTCACAGGCTCCTTCGCAGAGCGGTTGGTGGATGCTGATTGTCGGATTGATGCCAGGACCTTACCTGAATTTTCGTTGACCTTCTCTGTTCTGTGAGTTTTGTCTGGAGGATGCAACAGTGTATTGTGCTTACGAGAACATCGTGTACAATTGCCGGAGGGACAGGCAGTTAAATTGTGTCCCGTGCTCAAGCAATTGAAACAGAGTTTGGCGGCCTTCACGAGGCTGATTCTCTTTTCTGGTGATAATTGTGTTGGTTGTCGAAGCTAAAGACTTTAATGTATGGAGTCTCCTTTCCTCTATTCCTCTGCCCTTGCTCCCAAGCGCTTCCAATGATTGAAAGCGAGTCTCCAGGAAGTCTAAGAAAGTGTTGAGGGGTTGCAGGTTTCTTGGTTGTGCCAATGACTGTTCCCACAATGCATGGGTGGTTTTGTCCAGCTTCTTGACCAAGATGTGAATGACAATAGGGTCCCATTGATCTGTGGGTACTCCTAAATTTTGCAAGGCCAGCAAGCATTCCTGTGTTGAGTTGTTGATTGCTATTGGGCCTTCGACGGATATACTTTGTTGGGAGAGCAATTTGTTTATTAAGGCGGTGACGAGCAGTCGGGTGTTTTCATATCTGTCGTTGATTAGCTTCCATGCTGTTGCATAGTTTGTTTCTGAAGTAGTGATATGCCGAATGAGCCTTTCTGCTTCTCCCGAGAGACTTGTCTTGAGATACCACAACTTTTGACATTCTGCAATGGGCTGATTATGGACCAACTCTACGAAGAGATCACGGAACTGCCGCCACTTCAGATAATCCCCGTCGAACGTTGGCAAGGAGATCTTGGGTAGTTTCACTCTCATTACATTGGCTGTGGTAGCTTCTTCGTTAATTGCCCTGCTGCCATTGGTAGTTTGGACTATCTGGCTCAACTGTTTGTATAGATGAGCAAGCGTATTCTGAATCTGTTCTTCCAGATTGAAGTAGCTTTCAATGTCATAATCGAACGTGTCAGGAGCATCTGCTAAACTCCAAATTTTATGGTGAAGCTCTTGCAATACTGAAAAGTGCCGCTCAACTGTTTTGATTCTCATCTGGAGTGTTTGAGATTCACTTGGCCCTTCTGGGTTGCCAAGAGTACGTTGAATGGCATGCATAAGTGACTGCTGTTTACTCACAAGAACACGAAGCTGATTTGTTCTCACATTTGAAACAGGAGTTTTTTTATTAGATTCGACTACCTTGGCAGCTGGTTCTTCTTGTATGGGCTCCGTAGACAGGACATCAGCTGCTTTTTCTTTTCCCTTAAGCTCCATCTGAGCCGTATCTTGTTCCTTAATACTGAGTGCATCGGGTAATTTGTCTTTGCTGCCATGAGTCTCTTTGTGTAACGGCAATCTAGACATGATCTGTCCTCTAAATTTCTCATAGCCCGTCTGTATGCCGTCATAGTAGTTCTTTGTGAAGTAGCTATGTTCCAATCGTTGTCCGTATAGAGTTCGAATTTGAGTGTCTGTTTCCTCAAAGTCGGCCCATAGTTTATCAATCGTTTGTAGCCTCTGTTGAAGGTATGCTTTGTTCTTGCGGTCATCTCCATCCTTCGAATAATTGGTCGCCAGACGCTGGATTTCATCACCTGTATCCTTCTGGCGTTGAGTAAGCTGGTCTAAGCTCATGTTGATACAGCACTGGAGGTGCGTTTGATATGAGAACGAGATGTGTGACGTGGACGAAGATCACGTCGGGGTCACCAAAATGTATAAAGTGCCTTTACTTTATAGTCGCAGAAAAGCCAAAGGTTCTTGTACCTTGACTTGTGTTATGAGGTGTGCGCAGTACTTGAACCACCACACCAGGAGTTTGCTGAAAAGTAAACTGATTAGCAACAAGATTGATAAGTAAAACACACCGCCGAACGTTTGTAAAAAACTGAGCCTCTATTTCTATCCAATTCTGATTTTTATACACTCAATTACATAAATATGTGAAAAATATAATTAGCAAAACGCTTACTCAGTAAAAAGAAACAAATTTTATCATCTACATAAATTCTCACGAGCCAGTGCCAAGAAAAACAAAAGTGTCAGCTTGCGTATTCTTACAAGACACCGCGGTAGTGAAAAACAAAAGTGTCAGTTTACGTCTGGACTGAATCTTTCTGATTTTCTTATCAGCGAATTCTTCTATGACTCGTGAGAATTTATGTATTACATTAATGCATTTTTTTGCATGAATTTTGTTGAATATGAATTAAATATGTTTTGGATGAACATGGTTTGTATCCGCTTTGTGGTACGCGTAACTCCTTGGTGTCCGCCCAAAGGTGACTGATGGAACAACTCAATTATTTGACGTTGTTCTTCTAGATTGTTTACCATCTTAACATCTGTGTGATACATCTTAATTTCCATATTGGGGTTTTGAAATATAAATGTTAACATATTTTTTAATTCCGACAGAGTAATCAGGTCCACGTGAGGAATCGAAATGTTGATTTCGCTGAGATTATTTTGTTCACAATAGCTTTTGTACTGTGTTAGTATTGCGAGAACTTGGTTATAATCGGCCTCGATCCTTATTGGTATAGCGGTTTTTGCAACTATATAATTTTGATGCTTTAACTGATAATGCTTTACGTCTTGTACCTTGACGTCCTCCTCTAGGGTAGCGATAATTTCCTTTAGATAGGTTTCTGTGTGGTCTTCTGTTTTAGGTAGCAAAAAAAATTTATGCTTCACACCTTTTTCGTTGAATAGGTGTTGCTTTTTTTCAACTATGGTATTGCTGTCGGCCTGAGGGGAAGAGATATATTTGTTGTATAGATTGTCCAGTGTGGGATCAGTTGTCTCTAGTCTTACGGTCTTAGCTTGACTTCTAGTCATAACGTTAATAGCTTTTTGTTCCATTGTGAGGGATTCCTCAGGAACTATTCTGCTGAGGGCGTCAGCGTTAGCGTTAAGTGCCCCGGGCTTGTGTACAATAGTATAGTCGTACTCTTCGAGTTTAATTCACCATCTCATCAGACGCGAAGTGGAGTCTTTGAGTTTCATCAACCACACCAGGGGTTTGTGGTCTGTGACTATGGTGAATTTACGTCCATAGATATAGGGACGAAATTGTTCGACGGCGTAGACAATTGCTAGGAGCTCTTTCTCGATTGTCGAGTACCTAGTTTCAGCAGGGTTGAGAGCACTACTGGCAAAACATATCGGTCGGTCTTTGCCGATATCACCCTGAGATAGCACTGCACCCACTGCAATATCGCTAGCGTCCGTAGTGACAATAAATTCTTGTTTGAAGTCGGGATAGGCAAGTAGTGGGGCGGTGATGAGTTTTTCCTTAAGGAGTTTAAATGACTCATCACAAAATTCGTCCCATTTGAAGGGAATGTCTTTCTTCAAGAGGTTTGTTAAGGGTTTAGCTGTTTTGGAAAAATCTGGGATAAAACGTCTATAATATCCGACAAATCCCAGAAATGATTTGATGTCTTTTGATTTCTTGGGGGTTGGATAAGTCTTAACCACTTTGATTTTGCTAGGATCTGGCATAACGCCATGTTCTCCGACAATGTGTCCAAGATAAGCAATTTCCTTCTGTAAGAAATGACATTTTTCGGGTTGCAACTTTAAATGATGTGATCTGAGACGATCAAAAACATTAATAAGTTTTCTGTTGTGATCCTGCAAATTGTATCCATAGATGACAATGTCATCTAGGTACACGAAACATTGTAACCCTTGCAGACCAGTAAGTGCGGTATTCATTAACCGTTGGAATGTGGCTGGCGCTCCCTTTAAGCCAAAAGGCATTCTGTTATATTGGAAGTGACCGAATGGGGTACTGAAGGCGGTTTTCTCCCTGTCCTTCTTATCCATTGGTATTTGGTGAAACCCATTCGTCAAATCTAATGTAGTAAAATATTTAGATCGCCCGAGCTGATCTAAAATATCAGTGATATTTGGTAAAGGGTAAGCGTCTCCCAACGTAACTTCGTTAAGACGCCGAAAGTCTACTACCACTCGCCAACGTTTTTTACCAGATTCATCGGGTTTTTTGGGGACCAGTAATAGAGGGGAGTTCCATGGACTCCTACTGGGACTAATTATCTCTTGGTTAAGCATTTCTCCAATTTGTTTATCAATCTCCACTCTTTGCGATTCAGGTAGCCGATATGGTTTCACGTGTATTGGGACAGTGTCGGTTTTAACCGGAATGGTATGTGCTGATGATTCAGTACACGTAAGTACATCACCTTCGAGATAAAACAGATCATTGTATTGGCGACAGATGTATGTTATTGTATTCTTTTCTTCTTTATTACAATGCTGCAATTCCAAAATATTTTCTAACTTTTTCAGACGGTTTTCCACTGGGTCATGATCATAATCTGCTTGGACAATATCGTACTGATCAAGGTATTCCCAACTAGGGTTTATTTGTTGATATGGTATTTCAACTTCTTTGTCACTTGAATTTAGCATCAAAATTTTTATTGATTTATTGATTGGTTTGGACATAGTGTTCCCTATGAAAACTCCAGGGTGAATTTCTTCTCTTTCGACGAATAATTCCTCTGTTTCTCTGGTAGGTAAATCTACTACAACTTCAGATCGTGGAGGTAGTTTAATTTTATTAGTCCCGTTATCTATTTCGGGTATAGAGTCTGAATCCTTCTTTTCTACCACTTTGCTTTTAATAGGATCTTGCTTATTTGATTCGCGACTTGCGTTCTCAGTTGTCTCCTTTTGCAGATCCACACAGGCAGTAGAATTCGCTTGGCTTAGCATGGATGAATTCTGACATACCGGATCATTCAAGGGACTAGATGTTTCACTTTTTTGTTTTGATAGTAGAATTAAATAACAGTACACTTGGAAGATTGCTAAGAGGTCGTTACATTTTTTTTCTATAACACAACATGTGCTTTTTTTGTTACTTAAGTGTTCATGATACTTTCCTTGTACTTCGACATTTGCCTTTATACTAGGCTTTTCTACATCTTCTTTATTATAAATTTTCTTGTTCTCACACTCTCCTTTTTCTGATAATGTATTCTTCCTTAGCGTTTTTTTTACATCTTCCTTTATGTAATTTAAGTTAGAGTTCATAACTACGTTTGAAATAAATGGCTTGGGTATTTCTAACTCCAAGTATCCCTTTGAACATTTAAGAATGCACTGGAATTTAGTTAGAAAATCGGTTCCTAGTAAGCCATCATAGGGTAGTTTGCTTCCATCGGGAATTATATGGAAAGGGTGGTTTATTGTGGATTCATATGTCATGAAGTCAAGATTTCCGTAAGACACGCCTAATGAGGAAACATAATCTCCAGAAAGAGTAGTGATAGTGCATTTTTGATTCTCATGCACCATGGCTGAGTCAATAGTGGCTTCGGCCTTGTGTAAACTTATTTCAGCTCCAGTATCGACAATGAACTTAGTAATTTTAAATTTGGAAATGCTTAACGGGAATTCAACAAACAGAGTGTTTTTATGAGTATTCAGGGGTACTCGGATTGTGTAACTCTGTGTGAATTTTAGTTTTGATGCTGATGTATGATGGCTTGAGCAACCATTTCGCGAGAGGCGTCGCCATCCAACTCTTCCCGCTCGTAATCGTTTCCCTGAAGTTCAGAGTCATGATAGTTTGTACTCGGAGTGGACCAGCGCACTTGCCTAAATGGACGAGGCTGATCAGATTGAGGTGGTCTGAGCGGTGATGACCTTACAGCGTTGGCGTTGCCACCAGACCTTACAGCGTTGGCGTTTGGATGCTGTGGACGAAAATGTCGCTCGTCTGCGATTCTTCTCCTACATTCATTAGCGTGGTGATTTGGTTTGTGGCAATATCCACAGAAGATTCTGTTTACCTTTCTTTTGATGTTAGCGTAGTTGGGGACTGGAGGTAACTGTTTTCTTTTAAAACAGTTTTCTTTGTTGTGTCACTTTTTTCTACAAAAATCGCAATGTAAAGTATTAAGAATAGGACGAGGAACACTTTGGTGTGCTTCTTCCATGCGCTGAGCATGTTCGGTCGCGAAACTGATTAATTTTCTCAGCGAGATTTCGGAACGAGATTTAATTATTACCTTGAGTTGGTCACTTCTGAGACCATCCTCGAACGCTCGAATAGCATTTTTCTCGTTTTCTTTTATTAAGTATTTTTGCGAAGAAGTCTCTGTTGCCTCACTCATCGTGACGCTATTCAGATCAGCCAAATGTTTGGATATTCTTCCGGCAAAATCTTGCACATTCTCGCGAAGGCCTTGCTTTAAGCGGAAGAGTTCCCCTTGAATAACTATACGGGATCTGTGGTCTTGGAAGTGGGAAGTTACTTCGTCTTTTAATTCTTCCCAAGTGGTAATTGATCTATATTTAAAAATATCGTAAGCGGGACCAGTTAATCGAGTTTTTAAAATATTGAGGAACATGCTGCGATCTGCGTCATTTTTGCTTTGAGAAAAAAGAAGGTCGCTACAAGAAATAAATTTATGCAAGTCCTCGGGATTCCCATCGAATTCTGGAATTAAGTTTCGAGCATCTGTGAGAGATAATTTAAGGTCAGATGACTTTGAAGAAGAGTTTTCGGAACTGGGATTGCTTCCAAGCATTGTGGTAATTTTTGGTTGTTTTACGTATCGTATTGCTCGAGCCAAGCGAGATGAAACGTGTCTGCAGCTATCGGCAGCACGGGCTAGATATTCCTTGGCCCTTGTTCTCACAATTTTGAACGGTTAATAATTGCGTAAACAACAAAAAATATTCAGCTTACGTTCCAGCTGTTATAATAATTTCAAAAAAGTTTTTTTGATGATGGATCAGAATTATTTGGAACTTCACAATCAGTTTTTTGAATAGGAAACTTCACAATCAGCACAAAACGAGAGAAAAAAAAACGACAACGAGAACAAGAATTTGTAACGTTTTCTGTAAGTTACAAGACAAAATTGCAACCATAGAATTGTGACGATTTCCTTTAGTTGTGAGACAATCGATTAAAAGCAAAAAGAAATTTACATTAATTCACTAATTTTCACTGTCTAACATTGGATATATATTTTTTATAATAAAAATTTCCTACGAACATATGTATATGAAAATTATCAATAACTTAAATAATTAAATAATAATTATGGGTCTGACTTGACTTACTTCCTGCGTAAGGTGTTTAGTCGTTGTAACCTTTCGCTTAATTTCCCGTATTCTTCAAAGTCCATCGTCTCTTCATCGGATTCTGCGGTTCTGGTGAATTCTTCTACGTTTTTCTGCAGTTCCTTGGCTTTTTCTTCTCTAGGGTCCATAGTTTTGATGTCTTCTTGATGATTTCTTTATGATGCCTTCTGAGTTCGTTTTACTCAATTTTATTTCACAATCTCTAGAGCCTGTCTTGAGATTGGGTTGTCTTAGACAACGTTGGGTATCCTCTGAGCGCCTGGCTTAGGTTACCTTAATTTGTATGTTGGGTAGCTTGGATCTTACTTTCTTACATTTTGAATAATGATCCTCGACCGCTGCCACCAGTTTTTTATGTTGTGCGGGTATTAGTTGCCGCTAGCAACAAAGGACTTGGGAGTGCTTTCTAGTAAGAGAAGGTCACCAGCCCCAAAAATAAAATCCTTTATGTTTCTTTAACACTTTTATACTTTTATTACTTAACACTTGGCTTCCTTTGAGCCTTTACAATTTAATAAAAAAACAATGTTGCTGTATCTAAATTACTTTGAACAAGAGGCCTTACCGGTGGTCGGGGGACTCTCTTGTTCTCTATCTATTATTAAAAGCGCACTGAACTGCTTAATGCCCTCTGACCGGGTTTTTATTGACCATTCAATCGATACCTCCGAATTTTCCTTAGGGGGGAAAATATTTAATAAAATTTAACGAGAAATGGAGAATGCCAATCAACGATCATTCTTAATTAAAAGTTGAGAGGAAGAAAAGAAAAGAAAAAAAAAGAGGAGGCGCCTATCACTGATCATTTATTGTACGTGCGCCTATGTGCCGATTATTGTTTATCAAAAGCACAATACAAGAGGCGTACGTCATTGGTTCTTACTATATGCCTGACAGTGTAGGGGAAATCGTTTACTCATTATTTACTTGCCGGTCATTGCTATGTTGACCTAACGAGCACGGGAGCAATGCAATGTATCGCTAGGCTGATTAGGCACTTTAGTCTGGTGATGACGAAATTGTGTTGCCGGTATTGTTTATGCTCGGTGGAGGTGTAATACATTACCGTAGCAACGGCAGCAATTTTAAACCAAGCAATCGGCTTGTAAATTGGGACATTTAATTTGAATAAAAAGATTAATGGGTAGGTATATGCATGCAATTCATTGTAATGTATTTTTATAGGGAAATATAGGAATGAATGTGAATTCATTACAGAAGTGTAAAACTAAAACTTGTTTATATATGTTTGCATAAAACTGAAAAAGGCTTATTACGAAACTTTGAAGTTTTAGAGTAAATTAATGTAGTAGGAATAGAAAATTTTATGGTAAGTTTTAGTTTTATACTGCCCTTAAGTTTTGAAATAAAACTGTACTGTTCAATATTTTTTATTAAGTTACGCTTTTTTTATATGAATATAAACAAGTAGGTATATATTTCTTAATTATACGAACAAAAAAATACAAAGCGTGAAATTCAGTCTTAAGAATATATAGTGCGCGAAAGTAATTAAAAAGTCAGTGCCCAACGTGTGGTATGTTATCAGTATTAGTGATAAAAATACATAATCAAATTTAGACAAAGAAACAAAGCTTTATTTGTTAATTGGAAGAAGAAAATATATTTTTGTTTTATTTTTTACGGTTTTTTGTAAAGCCTTAGAGAACGTGTTTTCACAGGCTAATTAAACAAATAACATAAAACTCATTGAACGTTTGGTTTTTTTTATTTTTAAACGATTTTGAGCAAAGTTTTTTATGTCTGGCCTTAGTTAATTTCGCCCACTGTATATAAGCATCGTATTTATTATAAAACTCTTATCTTTATTAAGAACACACTCATAAGTCTTTGGATATTGCAATTCATTTAAAAATAATGAAACGGAACCATTCGATTCTTTTAATGAATAAGATTCGAAATCTTTATCATATTCAAAAGTTATTCGGTATAAAGAATAAATTTATGTTTAAAAATAAATATCTTCAATATTTTGTTGAATATCGGTAATGAGCTTTCATGATTTGATACCACAAACAGTCCTTTTCTGTAATGATATCCCGTATATAACCAATCAAGTTCTACTACATTTCCAAATTCTTCCTCCCCAAGAGATAACTTTTCTTTCAGAAATACATGTAAATCGTGAAAATAGAGAGCTTTTCTGTTGCCTTCATGGTCACAAACATCTTTAAATAATAGTAACGACTGCCATGATTCATAATGGTGTTGCTGGTTTTGCAAATGTTTATGATTTTTTTTAAATTTGATCCTAACCGAGAAAAGTATCTATGCTTAGCTTCATAACGCATGCACCAAAAATGCACTAAAGGACCCATTTTTTTAATAACTGTAGGGTAGTGCGTCATAAGCTGATGCTTAGGAAGTAGTGTGTAACGTAGGTCTAAGATAAAATTTAAATGATTTGCTATTAATTCAGGAAGTTCATTAAGGTCAGAAATAGGAATTTTTTTCGGAAAATACAATTTTCGTGACTGTTAAGAGAGATGTTATTAAATCCCATATATTTCTATCAATTAAAACTATCTTATCTGCGAATATAAAAAGCACTTGATGAATAAGGCACCACGTTTGAGCAGCATTTAACCCGATTGAAGCAGATATCTTGTCAATTTTAATTGAGGTAGGCTAATTTTGTCTTTCTAGAAAACCAAAGTTGAAGGAAGTTATTCGGTTATTTATAGCGTATAATTTTAAGATATTTTTATCAACTAAATAATTGAAAAAATTTTTAATGCAAAAGGTGCCGCTCCTTCTAGAATATCATGCATGATATCTACTGTGCCGAAGTCTATGATATTATAGCACGATAAATTGTTTAATATACTGAAGAATTTAAGGTCTACTTCATTCAAATTGTCATTATGTTGAAAGGACTCCACGTATTTCGAATAACTTCTTAGTGCTGTAGAGTTTTCTTTCGCGAGATGCTGTGTTTTTTCTCTAGATAAAACGCAGAAACGACAGAAGTGGTTGGATCGAAAACTCTGATGGAAGCCTAGAAGGCTATTTCCTCCCAAATTATCATGCGCAACTGAAATTAATGATCCTTTCAATGTCAGTTCACCTACTTTTATCCCCACAGTTTCTAAGGTCGTACTATCCTTGACAACAGGTTCCAATATTTTATTGTACATACCGTGAGATTTGCCATCTTCGGCATAAAAGAGTAACACTAAGTGAATATTATTTCATGCCGTTAAATATTTCAGTGGTAAATTTCGAATGCTGAAATAAATAGCACCTATTTTGTGAATAGATGTTTTACTTCCTAATGATGCAATGATACAATTGGGTTAAATAGAAAATTTTATCTCGGCATGTTCAAGCCTGTTCAGTTTTAAACTGTAAAGTTTAAAACTGAAACTATCTGGTCTTATATTTCGGTAGAAGTTTGAATTTCAAACCGAAGGCGTTTAATAAATATACTAAGATAACAGACTTTTAAAACTTTTAAACCCAATTTTTTTTACAAATAAACAACAAAAGTTTTAAATAAATTTGAATCGATTTTTGCATTGAAGTCAAAACTTTATAAGTTTGAAGAAAAAACGAAATCATAAAAGGTTTTAAAGCAAAACCAAAAAGATATAATGCGACTTGTAAACCTCTCTTTGGTTTTAAATTGAAACACATTTCGCTCATACTTTTTTAGACTTTACGTAAGTTTAGTTCCAAACCTAAAAAAGTGTCAGAAGCCGTTAAACTTTTTCTTGGTTTTAGAAATAGACTGAGATTTTTAACCGTGTATTAAAAACTTGTGTAGAATTAATTTCTTTGATTATAGTTTGAGAAACTGTGAGTTTTGAGAATGAATTTATAAGGAAATTGAGGGAAAAGGTTATGCTGTGCGATAAGCGTCACTCCACGTATACACATTTTCTTCTTCTTTTTAGTTTTTCCTTTATGCTTTTGCAATTTTAAGTAAGCCACATAGCTATACTAAAGACTTTTTTTCTTGTTGCTATTTCTTTTACAATAAATAAAACAGTGACCGCTGTCAAAACCATTTTTCGAATCGCGTTCACTGTGTTTTAAATGAGAAATTGCCGCCACCTAAATTGACAACAATGTTGTATCGGTCTCATTGTGTTTTGACCTTAAGAGTGCGAGGCCGGCTTTGCTTTGAAAGTAAAATATTATGCTTAGCCTACGTATAATTGGTGGAGCACATGATGTTGTTTTCACTAATTTATCAATAAATAAGAACTGAATACTTAGGTGATGGCTGGCCTTTGATGAGACCAGCTGTGGTGTTGCTAGATTAGTGGATAAGGGCGGGTTCTCTATTCCGAACTTGATGTGGACCCCACTCAATTATTAAGGCAAGGGAGATAACTGAGAAACTCCAATTAAATGCGAATACAGTCAAATGCATAACACTTAAGAATGTAATAAAAGTTTAAATTATTACGAAAAGATACTTTTAAGAAAAATGTAATAATAAAGGAAGTGAATATGCAAAATTAAGCAAATTATAGATATTGTAATATTTCTTCTTCCGCCGTTCTTCTTGGCAATGCTAAGTTGCGTACTTCGACGAAACGTTTCTCCGTTACGGCATCCGTTAAGAGTACCTGGCCCGAGCGGTCACCAGTGTATGAAGCTGGGATTGGGCGTTCCAACCACAGATGTCAGAGAAGACGTCAACGTTTGATAACAAGGAGATTTTTTGCCTTGGTTTGATGTGGAAATTCTCTCCTTCTAGATAAGATGGAGACGAGGATGTGGCCTAGTAGTACAAGCCCTGAGTTTTCCTTTGAAACCGGCACTTAGGGCGCTGGTTCTTCTTTCTCCCTTTTCTTCTTAGTAAATTTTTGGGCGAATAAAAACCACTACAGATGATAGACTCCTCTCCTTGGCCTGCGTGACCTCATTTACTCCTAATTTCTCAACCCTCTTTTTCAAAATTTGCCTGTCCTGACCTCTAGTTTTACATGTTAAAGTTATTTCACTTATTTCTGTTCTACTTCTAATACATCTTCAAGTTTAGATTTTACTGGCTTTTAAATATTTATTACATGTAAAAGTTTTACCTAGTTTCAATTTTTAACAAATTTCGAACTTCTTTTGCCCTTGATTCTGTTTTTACTACGTGTCAAATTTTTTTGTCTTATTCCAATTTTTAACAGATGTCAAATTTCGTTTACACTCAATTTTGTCTTTTCTACGTGTCAAAGCTTTTATCTAATTTCAATTTTTAACAGATGTCAAATTTCTTTTACATTTAGTTTTCTACTACCTGTTTTTATCTAATTTAAGTTTTTACTAAATGTCACATTTCTTTTGCATTTAATTTTCTGCGACGCGTCGAAAGTTTTTATCAAATTTAAGTTTTTTTTTTTTTTTTATAAATGTTAAATTTTCTTTTACATTTAATTTTCTACTACGTGTCAGCCTGTAAGTATTGTCATTCTACGTCTAAGCACAAATCCATCAAAATGTTCGTGTTCCTATAGTAGTGTGGGTTGCCCTTTAATAAATCAGCTTACGTGGTTTACTTGGGAGGAACTAGATGTCGCGCGGAATTGTAGGGGGATTGATATAGGATTTAGCTATGGTTCCGTGTTTCCCACTGACTGATCAGCTGACTGAACTGTCAAGAGCTTGGGTTCGGTGTTTTATTTGCTGTTTTATTAGAAAGTTCGCTGAAATTTGTGGAAGGAGTGATTGAGTTGGGTGCGCATAAAACAAGCGTTGCTTATTCGTAAAATTCATATTTATCTCTGGCAAACAACTTTGCTGAGGGAGCAAAGGGAAATTGATTTCTTGTTTCTAAACATGAACTACGACAACTGGTCATGTAAGACCAGTTACTGCTGCTACTCCCCAGACTGCATCAGTACCGTTCCATTCTTGTTCATGGATAATTCCACTTTTGTGCAGTCAGAAAGTGTATACGTGTACTTCTCCGTTTCTTTTCCTTTCTTTTTAGTACGATGGTGTTATGAAGCGTCTGTTATTTACCATTTCTTCTCGCCTTGCCATGACTATCCTGGCGGCAAAGAAAATAGGATATCTGATGTAGAAGGGGTAAGTCTCACAACACTGTTTGTACATAGTTTAAGGACGATGACAGCAGGCGCGTATACAGTGGGTGGCCCACGGGGTCATAACCCCCCCCCCCCCTAAAGTACCACCATACCTTCGCGGTGAATTGCATGTGGCGATGGACTGTATAGTTTAACAGGACGATTTTCGTATGACATGGACACAACACCTGTGTTGTTCTTTCGTGTACCTTATTCTAGAACTCCCATATACAGGAGAGAACAAATAATTCTGTCAATTGAAGCGAACTTATTTGTACTGTTCGCTTTATTTATATCTTTCTATGATAATGTATGAGGCGATCTTTTGTGTATCTTTTGTTTTGCTCTGTTTTGCGGACTTAAAAGAACACAGCTAATGCGTAGCTAACGCCGGCGATTAATACAGGTGCTGTAACATGCTTTTCCAAACTGCGACGATAGCTGTCCAGGGCCAGGCATTTGTCTGTCTTCTTTTGATTAGTAATTGTGGAGTCTGGAATGGGTATAATAGTCATATACTCGTAGCTCTTCGTCTTTAGAACGTGTCCGATTTTTCTAGAATTTTCTTGTGCTTTATATAATGGCGAAAAGTCATCTGTCATACCTATCACAGCATGGTAAGTAATTTTGGAATACTACATATTCGTAGAGTTGAAGAATTTTAAGAAATTTTGTTTTTAACGATTCTAAATCAAATATTAAATACAAGAGGAAAAAACAACCGCCTCTGTTACAGTTTCTAAGAAATTGGTCAGCGATCATAATTTCTATCTGATTCTCTGACATAAAATCGATGGCAGGATAAGTTGGTGGGGAGCTCGCAATAGAAGCATACAAAGTGACTTAACAAATTTTGATTTAGGGTACTTCCAGTAGAACCCTTGTTCCTTGAAATCATCAACTGTTGATTTTTCATAGCGCACTGGCTCACGCCTGAGTTCTTAAAGATGCTTACATTCATAGGGAAGCATTAAATTTTTCCTAGATATTTACTTGCAAATTATTCTATAAGAATATTAATGAATAACTATTCACCGACAACGGCTCAAACGAATTGGTGGATTGATTCTGGTGGTTCACTCTTTCGGACAAAGGCACAAGCATTTAGTTTTCTTAGAAAGATTTAACATTCTTTCTTTAGATTTTTCATGCACTACTGGACCATGGTTCCAAAGATTAAAATTGATTCATGTGCCTTGGCTGGTCTTGGTCGCTAAAGATATTTATGGGCATTGGCAATCATACATTTTGTTCTTAGAAATTTATTTGAAAATTTGTCTTTCGAAGTTTTATACACTATTAGTAGCTGAAAACCATCAGTTGGATTGATTCGAGTGCCGCTAAAATTTATTCTATAACTTTTCTTCAGAATTTTTACGGAAAAACTATAAAAATTAAATCTATCCGCTTTCCTCTGCAGTAGTTACCGTTGCTTTGCTTGTACTTTCGTATTTATTAAAGTAGTTTTGTTTAATTTAACTTCACGATTACTTTTAATTTGTAGCAGAGGACAAACTTGCTATATTAGTCAGCGGTGGAGGTAGAAATAGTAGTGAAAGTGTAAAGCGGAAGACTAATAAGACCATTGAAGAAAGCAAGATTAGTTAAGTTCTCATCAGAAGAAAGAGTTAGTAACAAATCATGCACTCCTACTCCCATTCCTTTAAATTTGACTAAAGCTGCAAGCTCACTATCAATGAATTAATTCACCCATGACAGAATCGCTTGGGGCAACATCTATTTCTACAATCTCTTCACGAGAACTCGTATCTCGTTATGAGTCCTCAATGTCTAACATGAGATCGACATTGATGTGGATAACATTATCGATAGATTTTCCAAATCAAACCGAAAATTGGATTTTGTGATAACATAAATATGATTCTAAAAAAAATGTAGGAGCGACTTCTTCCGACTTCTTCCGCCCCTAGAACAGTTTAGTTGTTGAGGGGGGGGGGGTCAAGCTGCAGGCCCCCCCCCTACTCAACAACTTGTAGCTCCGCTCAAGCTGGCTTATCTCTTGTGGGAATTCGCAGGCTTGACACCAACGACATGATGTATGATCCCCATTCCGAGGCTAATCCAGAAGGAATTAGTGGGAAATCTGCTCATTTCAGGCAGAGGCGGGTTAAACAAGGATTGTGTCCTTATAAATTTTCGTCAGCCACCACGGATTGTAGAAAGAATGTAGAAGAGACAGAAAAATTAAAACTTAGCTCAGAAAGAGTTAGTGGGAAATCATCTGCTCATTTAAGGCAGGGGCAGTTTTAACAAGGATCGTGTCCTTATAAATTTTTACTCAGCCACCACTTACTATGGAAATAACGAAGAAGGGATAGAAAAGAAGACACCTTGCAACGAAGGCTAACTCAGAAGGTGTTAGTGGGAAATCATCTGCTCATTTAAGGCGGAGGCAGGTTAAACAAGGATCGTGGCCTTATAAATTTTCACTCAGCCACCACGTATTATGGAAATAATGAAGAGAGGTCATTAAGGTTTTATCGGATTTGATCTATGCATGGCGAATCAGAAATACATCCCGAAAGTCACGCCGGTCCTTGGTCAGGGCTCGATATCAGTTTCGGTATTGAAAACCAAAGGTGTACTCACAGCCCAGCAAACCAAAAAATCTGGTCTACCAATACACCTCCGACCTTCAACACCAAGACCAGTCGGAGAAGCTTCTGCAACCAGAAACCTAACCAACTGATTGCAGGACCTCTTTCGCACTGGGCATCTCCCTCCGACTGCAGATCAAGTCTTCAAACTGATATGTTAGGCAGCTCGGATGCTAGCAGAGTAGAGGTTGAAATTTTGTAGGCAGTTTGTAATGTAGAATTCCTACGGTGGCGCGGCCGCCGTAGGGACCATGTGGGAGGGGATTTGACTCATTTTTAAGCGAGGGAGTGTGAAAAGGTGGACTAATTAATAAGAGGTTACCGGCCGCTAGGTTGGGTAGATCCTATGCGACACATTAGCATCCTCTAGCTACCAGTTAAGCTGGCTGGATGCCTTCTAGGAGCTAACAGGAAACGTATTAGTGTTTATATGGAAAGGTCGTTTCTTTCGCGGTATGGGGCCAGTCTGTCGACGTAAACAGTTCGCATCTTTCCACCGTGACACACACTTTTTATCATAAACACCACTTCGGTTACAGCCTCGGTGATCTTGTGTGGCCCGCCCCAGTTGCACTGCAGTTTTGGGCACCGCCCGATTACACGTCTTGGGAAATATAACCGAAAAAGTTGACCTACTTTGGAACTGGGTTTCTTCGCAAGTCATAATACGTCTTCATAAGCTGGCTCGCAATTTTCAGCACAACTCGATTACTCTCATGTATCGCATTCAGTGTCATGGTCAGATTATCTAGGTATTCACTAATCGAATTAACTTCAGTAGCTGGGCTTCTATTTCTAGTGGTAGACGAAGTTTTCGGCCAAGAGGGAGTTTAGCCTGGGTTTGCTTAGTGCTATCCTGTACACTTGCGCGATACGAAAGCAGTAGGTAAGCCACATACTTGTCTCATTCCCTTTGCTACGAATTCAAAAATTTCGCTAGGGAGTCAAGAATTGTGCTATTAAATCTTTCGACCAAACCATCCGACTGGGGGTTTAAAGCTGTGGTGCGCATCTTTTGAAAAAGCTCACTTTCAAAATTTCTGCGTTGATCTGAATGGAACTATACTGGGGCACTATGTCGGCTGAATGCGGTTGAGATGAGTGCATCTGATACAATTTCGGCTGTCTAACCTGGTACGGGAATTGCTTCGGGCCCCTTGTGCGCCAATATTCCATACTTGAAGAGGAGTTTTCCGTCGTAGCCGCGGCCCTTTCCGTGCTTGACATTGTAGGCATCCAGCACAGCAGTCCTATACATCAGTACTACTACCAATTCAATAATATTTCTGTCGCAGTTTACCTAACGTCTTATCGACGCCGAAGTGTCCGCCACTCAGAGAGTCGTGCACCTGCTGGAGAACAAGTTTTCAAAGAGATTTCAGGACCAGAATTTGTTTAATAGTTTCTGTTCCTTTACTGATTATTCGAGCGACGATATCGTTTTCTATTTTCAGAAGAGACCACATTGACCAATATGCTTTACTTTCGGGGCTCTGGTTTTTGATGTTGTCTCTATCTGGGCGCTGACCCGTAGTCAAGCAAATCCAAATGCATCGTAGGGTGAGGTCGTCCTCCTAACTGTGTCTTTCTCTTCTAGCCGTTGACAATAGCGACACTCAGTCGTTGAACAAGGAGGACCAGACATTGCATCTGCGTTACTGTCATTGTTACTTGGGCGATACACAATTTCATAATCATAGGCCTTCATGCATTCTATCCATCTTGCTATTTGTCGTTCGGGACACCGAAAGTTCATCAACCGTCTCAAAATGTCTGTTCGAATTGTGAACTTTTTCCCCAGTAAGTAAGGCTGAAAGGTCTTTCAATTCTTCGAATGCTTCCTGACAGACATCAGATCACCCAAGTAACAATTTTTCCAATTTTTGGTAACTGAAGGTGATGGGTAGTTTTGTAAGGTGTATATAATGGTTACTCGGTTATAGTCTAATAATTTAAATTGTTATATAAGAGTTTTATAATATTAACAATTGGTGACGTAGTTACAGTAGAGTTTTTTAAGGTTACTAGTAGTTATCGTGGAAGTAAGTTACTAAAAGTTTTATAAGTTGGTGATGGAAAAGTTTCAATCGCCGGTCTATATAATTTAGAGTAACCATTACTAGAAGGTATACAAGAAAGTTTTATAATTGTTCTCATCACCACGTTATATAAATTATTGGTAATAAGTGTTTATTGCGGTATCCGTGGTTACCCTTATACAACTCGGCAACATTCAGTAACTTAGGTGACTTTAATAAATATTGGGAACTTTCTGTAATACATATACCCCCTATAACATATCGTAAAAATTATATGTGGCGCTTTTGTGACTACGGTGATCGTTATAAAAACAAATTACTTTTAGTCTCGAATTGAGCCATTACAAAACTGTTTTTATTTAATTCACACAATATAACCAAAGGGTATATAAGAACACTAACGTCTGCTTTTTGTCACTATAAGATATACCAAAGGTTACATATTATGACTAAAGGGTATATAAGGACCATTTTCAAGGCATGGTAGTTCCTTTAGTTTATATAATATTTCTAGAAGTTTTATAAAGATCACTAAGTTTATATAATATAGCTAGAGTTTATATAAAACTACTTGAAGTTTTATAATAGTAATTTGTTCATTTAAGTACAAGCCGCCATTTTTCACCTGTGCATTGCAGATAAAAAGAAAATGTCGGTTAAGCCATTTTTTTAAATTACAGATACATGGCTTCCTTTTTATTTTTATATGAAGAAAATATCATTTTAGGTGTATAAAATTTCTAAATTATATAATGTTACCTTTATGAATTAATATCACCTAAGTGAAAATTTAAAATTTTTAACTATTTAATTTAAATTATTAAATATTACTTATTTTTGGAGCGGTGTGTGTTTTTTAGAGGTATCAAACGTCCAAAACTATACATGTTTTCAGACGAGTCCACTAGTCTAAAACCCTTCATAAGAAAATGTGTTTATAATCACATTATTCAACGAAAAAATCAGAGCTCATATGCATCATACAATCAGGGCTTAAAGTTTAATTAATGCTAAAAGCCTCAATCATCACCCGCGCAAATGGATTGAAATTTTTAAGCCGATTCGATTTCTCAAAGATGTAATCTAACAAGAATCAATTAGGTTACTTGAATATTGATATTATACTAAAAGGCCAATAAGCTTTCATGCATAACAGCGTATGGAAACTTTATATGTTGAGTAATTGAGAATCAATTACTGCCCTGTATATTTTATGTACGACTGATTAAAGGTGGTGATGATGAGTTCACCTCATGACATTTATAGTCACAGAGAGTTTATCATGAATAGCTAATTGGAGTAGCGGGGTACATAACTCCTCCCTCCATAAGAAAAATATAGTTATTTAAAAGATATAAATATGTTTTGAATTTAAAAATCGCCGAAACTTGGGTTCGTTTTTCCACCTTTATTTCTAGGAGAAATTATTATTTTTCCCTGATTTTCTTTCAGCAACTGGTTGTTGATCAAATCTCACAACTTCATATTCTTTTGCTGCGTTTCTTTTTTCGTTCAGAATGAATTGTTTCAATCCAGGTCGTTCTTTTTCTCTAGCCGAACGATTTAGTTTCAATCTGTCATCGGTTTTTTCGGATTCCGAATCGTTCTGAATGCACCTGCATTTTTCCCGGATTCAAGCAGAACAATTTTAATTTGTATTCGTGAATGTGTTGTTTACAATTAGTACGAGGTGGTAATGATTGAACTTAAGTTGCCTTTGTACGAAAATAGCTTTATTTTTCTTAAACAAAATTTTTTACATATTTATACTTGCTTTTCTCAAAGGAAGAAACGTCAAACACTTGAAATGGTTCTGTTTCCTTCCTTTTCTATGAGCACAGAATTAAATTATGACATCGTTCTGTCGATTCATACAGATTCATTCAGAACGAGAAAAGGAATGCAGCATTTATCTTCAGAACGCTTACTGGATTTTGAATAATTATTAATATTAAAAGAAATTCCTTTATCGCTATCGTTATAACTTGAGCTACCTTTACATTTAAAATACTGAAATTTTCTTATATATTGGTTTTTCCACATAGAGCTTATCAATTTCCTTATCAAAATGGTTCAATTTATTTGGCAATATTTTTAGATTATCCAAATTTATATTTGATAAATGTGCCGGGTTTTCGCCTTAGTACAACAGTCATCTTCTAATATGTTTACCTGTGGAATCAAAGCTTTTATTTCCTGTACAAGAACTCTTTCTTGGCTTAAAATACTGGGACTTGTATATCCGTTACAACTTTCATTTATTGATATTAAGCCAATAGAATTTAAATTGACACATGTGTATCATGACACACAATTGTTAAAGTCTCTGGCTCTGTTAAAGTAAAAAGCAATTTATTACCTATCTTAAGTCTGTGAAATATTTCCATTTTTCCTATTACTATTCCAACAAATCAGTTTCACATACGGGATTTACGACGGTACTTTTTAATGGTTTAACAATCTTGCATATTGAGTACATATCATCTAAGAATTTACAACCCTCAATGTTCTCCATCAAAACATGCTGAGCCTTATTTACTGAATATGCTCGGTATTTTGACTTGGTTTAATATATATGTATTATGTTATCTTTACCTTGATGGACTGGTATAGGTATCAATTCATATAAGTTAAATTATAATTCATCAACTAGAAGTATCATTAGAATGAACACCAATTTGGAGTTCATCTACAATACTTTTATTTCAGTCATATGACTAAAAATATGTATATTCTCAGAAGTAGCCTCAATTACAAAATAATTTCCAGATGTCAAATGTTGTCGAGCATACTTTAGTTTTTCAATCAAAGTATCTGTATTTATTACGATAGGATTAATTAGACTCTGTTGAGAAAATAAAATTGCGTTTATCAGATTATCATATTCTATTTCTAATTCATTTGATCGATAAGTCAACATTGTAACATGATGTAGTATTAACTCAGAGCCTCTAATCTGTTCAATCTCATTCACAATTGTATTTGGAAAGTTTTTAAATTTAATGATACTTTCATTTAACTTCTGCTCATGTACCTTTAAAGGGTTTATAGTTTCATTAAAATTGCTTATAGCGCTTTTAGTCACCTGAACCTGATCTTTGAATATTAGCATTATATTTTTGTCGTCATCCGATACCCGATTTATTGCTTCACGTAGTACTCTGCATCCTTAGAATCCATTAAACCAAATAACGTTTTAAATCCTTTTCCTATTATATTAATCCGACCTCGTTTAACTCTACTCCTATTTTTAGTTATCCTATGTCCAAACATAGTTTTAATTGAGTTTTCTTTTTAATGTAGATTTTTGATTTTTAAATCTAGGAAATTTAAAGTTTGTTGACAATAAAATTTATCAGAGGGAGCCTGTACATTTTTACACAAAGAATCCATAGGCAACATTTTATATGTGATCAAATCCAACTTTTTCGTCAAGAATTCTATGTTTAAGTAATTAACTACCTCCCAATAGCTATTACAGAATTTTATATCACTAATATGTTCATAATAAATACCACTGTGTTCCTCCAGTTTTGTCATATTACAATAATTTGAAACGGAGGAGTCGCACATCACGGACACCACCAATGCAAATCTGGAACGATAATTAAAAAGCACGTTTGATGCGATTTTTATGAAGAACTACATTATTCCTATACATTCTAACAGTAATATTAACGTTGGAATTTATTTTTATTATTTCAAAAGGTCCTATATACCTCTGCTTAAATTTTCCTGTTGCCTTATTATTTAGAACATAGACCTTATCGCCCACTTTATAATTAATAATTTTACTCTTCTTATCATAAATATTTTTTGTTTTTACCTTTTGTTGAATTAAGTTTTCCTTAGTCAACTGCCAAGATTTATTCATTATTAATTTTAATTAACTCAAATATCCCTCATAAGTATATTTAAATTTTGGTTGCTCAGTTATTGCACTAGGCAATACTGGTTTTACTCCAAACATCAATTCATACGGGGTTAATTTCGTTGAACTATGTACTGACGTATTTTATGCAAATAATGTCATAGGCATTCACTCGTCACAATCAGTTTGTTTTTTATTTATATAGTGTTTAAGATAATCCACTCAAGTAGCATGGCTTCTCTCCAATGCTACAATTGTTTGTGGCCTATATGCTGTCCTTAATTGTTTTATTTTAAATAAAGAAGCTGAAGAATGAAGTAATACCGACATAAAGCCTTGACCCTGGTCAATTAAAACTTCCTCTGGTATTCCAAAGTAACAAAATAGTTTTTCCATCAATATCTTAGCAATGGTTTTCGCTTCATAATTTGCAATATATAACCATTTGTTTTGATTTTCTTGGATTTCAAAACATCATATATTTTATGGTTATTTTTATGATTGAATTTTTATTTTCACATGAATTAATTAATTCCTTTGCTATAGCATCCTCGATTACTATGAAAAACATTATGTGAGAGTGATTGACCATAAAATTCAATAAAATCCTTCTAACTTTCATTCTGAAAGTTTTCTACAATACCTTTTGAATCAACATTTAGGTTGTTAATAAATTTTAAGAAGTTCCAACATCAAGAATCGTAGAAGATGCATGTTCTGTATTATTTTTATTATTTTTTCTTTTAAGTTTTATTTTAAAACCATTTTTAGAACTTTTCTCAATTTTCCATTTGTCGTTAATTTCATCTCGCTGTCGACGATTCTTTTTATTATTATTATTTTTTGTTTTTTTTTTTTTTGTGATTAGACAAAATTTGTCATTTTCGTTACCGTCTTCGTCAGCACTATTTTCAAATAATTTAATGCGCGATAAACAATCTGCATTTGTATTTTATTTTCCTTTTTTGTAAATTTATGTATATTCGTATTCTTCTAGCTGCAAGCGCCATCTTACAAGCCTTGAACCAGGATCTTTTATATTATTTATAGAATGTTGGGATTCCGTTGGGGCTCTCATTGGATAGTGAGAGAGTCTCTTTCATCGCTGGTGAAGTAATTTTGGGGAGTTTTGGTGAGGTTCAGCCTAGTAGACTAATATCAAAGACTATATAATACCAAGATGTTGCAGCCATATGCACAGTCTGTCTACAGAACTCAATTTTCTGAAATTAAATTGAATATCTGGAACACCACATCATAGACAAACTAATTACATACAAAGACTTGACACGTAGAACAAAAATATACAACGCTTTCCTCGAATATAAAATAACTGAAAACTCATGTGAACTCGATAATTGGAATTATATGTAAATTTAATATTATTAATTTATTAAGCATATAATTTATGATGACATTCCATTTGAATCGAGAAATTCTATTCATTTATAAGTGCAAGTGCTATATTTAGATATATAGATAATTAGTTCAAGGTAAATCTCACATAATGCTCCGTGGGTCTGCAGAAATTTAGAAAGTTATATTTGAAAACGTGTTGTTTAACTCTTTGTTATATTCCAAGAACAAAAATAATAAAGGCCCACTTTTTACAACAAAAAAAAAAAAAAAAAAAAACAAAAAAAAAAAACAATACAGAATTACCGAATTAAATTTTGTCTTAAGTGGGAAAGTACTTCCTTGTGATTTCAATTTTAACAAAATCGAGCGCTTTTAGTAGAACGATTTTATTGCCGGTCAAAAAAGCACATTAATAAACAAAAACTTATTTTTAGGGAATTTTAGATATAACTATGTAATTTTCTAAAATGCCCTAAAAAGTAAACGGATAATTTTTTGAGCCCATGGGGCGCTCATGGAAAATATTAGTTACCATATGTTAATTTGTATCAAAGAACATTATAACATTATTGTTTTAATGACAAAAAACAAATTAGACTTACCCCCTGATTCTACGTAAGAGATAAGATCACTTATCCTCTTAACTGGGCTGTCAAAGTCCGTTAGCAGAAATTCTGCGTAAAGAGTTAAGAGATGCCAGACGTCAGCTGACCTTTTAACTTTTGTGGAGATTTTTTTTAAGAGATTATCGATTCTAGCAAACAAAACTAGCTGTCAAATATTGCTAACATAAGAGCTCTACACCGAGGTTTTCTTAAATCTTTTATCATTATTGGAAGAAATTTCTCTGTTTCAAATACCGAAATTTTGGGTAAAAATGCTGTAAAGTAAGTACCTATTAATAAAATACGTATATGTTTCATAAATAATGTAAAAGTTTGTGAAATAGAAATTAATTATGCAATATGAGCCGTGCACAGAAGATAGTTCCTAGGAATATAAGGAATGACTTGGATCCGTTTATAATTTCTGGCGCTGCATTCATAAAGTTCAGAATACCAAAATTTTTTGCCTTTAAAGTCATTGAAATGACATAGCCTTACGATCATTAATAGATAATGTATCATCACTGCAAAGTTTTGGGACAACTAATTTTTTGGTACAGATTTATATGAAAATCATGTTGGACGTATTGACGGCTGTAGAATTCTTTACCTGCGATTTAGGCGATAAAATAATAATCCAATTATCTTTACGTGCTCTGAATGTATCATACAATAATCAGTAATTGCAACTTGATTAAAGACGGACACAATTAACCTCGATAATCGTATAAGGAACTACAGCGTAGCAAAATTATTGTAATGACATGTCTGGGCACAAGTGTAGTAAAATGCATGTTTTTTGTGATAGATACATACGTATGTGCTGGCCCCTTGATACAAAGATAACAAGGTATGGCCGATTCGAGAGAAAATTTTTATGTTGCTACGTCATGAGGCTACTGTCATTTCCAGCGAATTTGTTATGAGTTTTTCGTATATTATTGACTGAAATACGTTTTGAATAAATTAAAATATTTAAAAAAACATTAGTTTCTTCGTTTAAATCACTTCGGGAAAAGTAATTATGTACTAGTGGGAAAGCAAAGAAATTTAAAAATAAAAAAATTTGTTCACTGTGAAAGGACGAGTCAAACTAAGACGAACAAATTTCTGACATTTGTCGCCAAAGGAGGCAAGCAATCAACAGATTTTCCGCCCATACCTTGTTATTCTTTGTATCATGGGCAATAGGGCCAGCCATCATCACATCGCCAAAAATTTCTTCTTCTTCTTCCTTCTTGCAAAGTGAATTGTCTTTAACAGCTGGGCTGACTGAAAGAGGAGTGTTCAGATTCTCAAAGGCCTGTTGTCCTCTTAAAATTAAAGATTGTAAAAAAAATTATATAGAATACTAATTCTACTAGATTCTCTTACTTGCTAAATTTAAGAGGTTAAGAGATCTCTTAAAAGTCTCTAATGTAGAGTCGCGGGGTTAGATTTAAAATTCCATTTCAAATGTGAAGAAAATTTAAAATACCGCTGCGATTAAGCTATGGTATATCAAAGTAAGCTACCATGTACAATACTGATGTATACACATATATATTGGACTGTTTATTTGCTTCTATTTTGCACACGTTTTTCCTAAAGTTGCTTTACATGAAAGGGCCACGGAGGAAGGATATCAAATGATAAAGCCAATTGCTGTGAGCCGTTACATATAAAAAATGTTGTACACAAATTTGGCTTATCAGATAAACAAAAGTATACGCTACAACGATGGGTGAGGGGGCTTGAAGCCCCCGAATCACCCCATATGCGGCCTCGGCGCATTTAAAAAATATGTTTATTAGCATATAATAATAATTTTCAAAACTTAAATTATAAAAATATCATTTCTATATCAGACATTAATATGAAGAAGATTTAAAAATAGCTTTGAGTTTAGATAATGCCGGTCTTGCTTTAAGTGTTTACTCAAGCAGCGATAGTGAAGATAATTTAATTTTTACGAGCTTACAAAGCGCTGTCTCAGCCCTTCTACAATTGGAACCGTGGAAAAGTGCAGAAAAATCAGTGCTGCATAATTTTTAACTTGCGAATTAATAGCAGAGGACCACTTTTCGTAGATGCTGCAATTAATTTCATTTCTTTCACATTGTAACGACGTTACAAATTGGAAACCAAATTAAATTATTTTACGCGCCACTGTGTTATTTAATTAAAACTTGAACTTAAGTTCAAGTAACCACACCACTGGGGCTTGCAAACAAAGCTGCCATAGCCACGCGCTGCATGATCAGCACGCCAGCACATGTACTAGTCAAGTACAAGAAAAGCTTTTCAAAAGAGCTTGAAAGCTTTTTTTGAACTCACGCTAGTAGAAGCATCAGGCGGCCAGCCACTGAGAAGCTCTAACCTCGGCTATATAAAGCACGCCAATCGCCCACAGAAATCAGTCTGATCAGCGAGCTCCATGAGTTAGGTGATCAGACAATTCACTAGTGAAAACCTAGCACGCCGTGTGAGTAATCCCCGTGCATTTCCACAATAATTACTTGGTATGTCGTGTGATTATTCTCCGTACCATCCGTCCTAGTCCGTTGTGTTAAGGTTAACGTGAACTATCCCGCCTTAACATTTCCCTGGTACTTCGTGTGAGAAATCCCCGTACCATCCGTCCTCATCCATTGTGTTAAGGTTAGCGTGAAATATCCCGCCTTGACATATCCCTGGTTCGTCCTGTGAGAAATCCCCGTACCATCCGTCCTTATCCATTACGTTGAGATCAGCGTGAGCTATCCCGCCTTAACATTTTCCTGATACGTCATGTGAGAAATCCCCGTACCATCCGTCCTCATCCGTTGCGTTAAGGTTAGCGTGAACTATTCCGCCTTAACATTTCCCTGGTACGTCGTGTGAGAAATTCCCGTACCATCCATCCTAATCCTTTGTGTTAATGCTAGTATGAACTATCCCGCCTTAACATTTCCCTAGTACGTCGTGTGAAAAATCCCCGTACCATCCGTCCTAGTCCGTTGTGCTAAGGTTAGCGTAAACTATCCCGCCTTCACATTTATCATGTACGCCGAGTGAGACATCCCCAAGTGGAAGTGGCGCGTGGTCTATGAGTCCGCCCCAATATTATTTCCCTTATATTTTCGCTGTAAGCTAATCTAACTGTATGACCTGCTGTGTATTCCCGTCACGTCTCGTCACGTCACTCAGTCGACAGCTCTCCCCGCATGTATTTGTGTCCTGTTTTATAGTTTGCGGTCCCACAGCCCGCAGGTGCATGGTAGAGAAATGTCAATTTTGTTCCAAAATAAACGAATCAGAATAATAAAAGCTGTTATTAATAAGAGTATTGTTATTTTAGTTATTTTATTATGCAGTTTATCCGAAAGTAAACAGCTTACACCAATTACTTACTACCGACTTAAATTGAGAAAAAGAAGATCTCCATCTAATTGCTAGAAAAAGCGACTAAAAACTTAAATTAAAACAAAGAGTAAAACAGAAATACAAAACTACAATTAAAGCTAAGGCAATGTAACTAGTAAAAAGAAATAAAAATTAGAAAAAATTAGAAAAAAATAAAAAAAGTAAAAATAAACATTAGAAAACTTAATAATAAAAAATAATAAAAATAAAAAGTTATGCTACAAGTAATTAAATAAATTCAAAATCAAGAAAACAGCGTAAAAAATGGCGTGAATAATAAATCAAATCAATATCATGACTATTTGAGTTTTTCGTATTTTTATAAAAAGTTAAGATGTCGTTCTTTAGTATTACAAAGTTAGAAAATGAAACAATTATTTCATCTTTTGAAAACTGTTAAGCATACTTGCGGTCCCGTATGCCCCATGCCTCCATTGCTGTCCTCAGGGGGTGCCACTTCCGGAAGGTTAAGAGATTTTTCTCTCTTCTCTCTTTTTATATTGCCTTTATATTTCGGCGCTTTCACATTAATTTCCTTTCTGTTCTTTTCCTACGCAAAACTTTTAAATTAAAATCCCAAATTAAAAACAGAATACTGAATAAATCAGCTCATGTTAAAAAATTCTTTTGAACTCCGTCGAACAAAAAGAAAGAGTAATTGATAAAAACCTCATCTGCAGGCGCGATACTCGTTCGCTGATCTGTGTGTCCCATCGCCGCTCATCTCCAACCCATTTCGTGCGCGGCGCTGAAAAACTACACCATAAAAACTAGCCCATTGCAACAGAGGCGGCGATTGTGAAAAAAGACTCTGCAGCTACCCCATTGCATGTAATCTTGTTAGCGAGATTTACTTAGTATCGAGGAGATGTTTCTGAAAACACAGAAATTAACTAAATTTTTAAATGCAAAATGTCATAACTTTAGAATTTGTTTTTAGTGCCTCGCAATATCCAAAACAATTTTTTTTATTCACTTACTATTCCGCGTCTATCGCCCGCAATTGGCGTCGTAATTTTGGACTTACCCAAATAATTCAAGCAAAATTCAGCGACATTTAAACATCCAGTATTGAAATATGTAACGAAAAGCTTAAATAAAAAGAAAACACTTTAGAAAGAATTTACGAAATGTATATGAAATACACTCCTAGATTACATAGAATCATTCCGTGGAACCTTCTATCCTCAGAATCCAATCTACTTGACCTCCCAGTGGTGGTCAAGATGGACGGAATCTAAAAAAAAATATAGCTTAAAAATGTATTAGCGCAAAGCAAATAAAAAATTAGTTTTTATTTAAGGCAGAATGAACAAGAATATAACCAAAAATAACCACAACAAAACGCATGAAATATATTTGCACATTTGTCAAGGTTTTCTTTGAAAAAATTAAACAAATAACAAAATATAATCGATAACTTACAAGTTGAACTAGTTTGTTATAAAGACCACATTATAAAGCACGCAAATCGACAAAAACATAATTCCCGGCAGTGAAACTTTAGAACGAGCTGACGTCTTGAACATTATTGACAGTTCAAGGAAGGAACATTCAGTAGAAACAAAATTAAACACAGAACTCAAAACAAAGCCAGTTTTGCTCAAAAATAAGTACTTTTAGAATTATTTAAAATATTAATTAATTTATTATCAGCTAGTAGGAAAGGACAAAAGGGTGAAAGAGATGATAATACTAATTCGCACGAAAATTCTTATTTTTCATATCTAAAGGGATTTTAAGCCATAAATGAAAACAGTAAATACGCGTATTGCCATTAAAATAATTACTCATAAGCTATTTCAATTATTACTAATTTATTTACATTTTATTTCAATATTTATTTATACGCCTTTCCTATTTAATGTTATCAAACTATTTGTGGACCAAGGTGTTTGGGATGCTGCTAAACTTCCGTTCCTGTACGCCGTGAAAAAGAAAGAATAATTTTTACACAAAGCATCGAGAACCAATATCGAAATACACATCTGACACTATCCGAGGTAAACATTCATCACACTTCTACTCAACATGCCTGCGTGTGTGTATATGTATATGCAACTAGAAGAGAAACAAAAGCTAATTAATATTGAAAAATGATTTAAATAGGTTATTCACATTTTAGGGCTAGATTAGTTATTATCCTAATTCATAAACTTCTATGTTATTGTTATTAGTACAGCTTCTTCAAACATTGAAATTTTCACGAATAAACTGAATAATAGGGTTAGGTTATAGATAGGTAAACATGCGTGCCAGTTGGAATAATTAACATAGGAAATTGAAATATATGTAACTCTAGACATTATAACACACAACTTAATTATCAAATCTTAATAAATAATCTTAATTTACTTACATTAGATTTGATTCCGGACGGAGCGTTGTATCACAATGATCATAGTCACTTCACTTACAAACGATTTGATATTTCGATCGTTCCCTTCTCGACTCTGCCATTTCTCCTTCTTGGTTAAGCGAATTGTAGAACCTTTACTTTAAAATAGTGGGTTGGAATATTTTAGAGCACATAATTTACATCGAAGAGGTGAATTCTGCCTCAAGTGAGATGCATACTATATCGATGAAAGAGATAATGATACCTTTCAGAAAAAATGAAATAGTTTAAGTAATTCCCCCTTTTTAATATCCGTTAAAAAACGGAAACCCAATCGAACATTCTACAAAATTAATGTTCATGAAGCAGAAATAAGCTAGAGTTGAGTCGAAGCTTAATTCTGGTACGCGACGGTCGTGACTTTTTTTCGGAATCTGAGAAAGCTAAAACAAAGTGTATCATTGTGATACTATTGAACTCTTTTGCTTAATAAATTTGAATTTCATTGCATTGTATCATTATTGAACTTTGTCTATATATTTTCAATTTGAACTATAGTGCTGATTGTTTTAACTGTTTGTAATCGAGGAATTTTGAATTCATTAAACTTAGACTATTGTACTCAGCGCATTTTTATTCATTACCAGCCCTTTACCCAAGTATACGCTTATGGTGCAGTGGAAGTATACTTGGACTTATAATAAAACATTTCAAGTTAAATCCTGCGGTGGTCTCACTAAGAAAAGTTTTTTTTGGTGTATTTTTTTTATACAGACAATTTTTCTAGAGTTCATATTCCAGTGAAGGATCTTATAGTCCTTTTGATACCCTCAAAACAAAGGTGGGTTTGCAGTACCTTAAAGGTTAGCTGTACCGGATTCATAAGTGCATAAGGTGCGCAAGATTTCGTCAAAACACTACAACTCCACTCATGGTTAGCTCACCGCCAGCCCTATTTATTCCGTCGCCGCCATTCTCCCACTGTGGTACCGATTATGCCGGTCCATTTCTCACAAAAACCTAAAAAGGCAGAGGAATTAGAACCAATATAGTATACATTGCCTTATGCATTTATTTAGTAACAAAAGCCATTCAACTTCGTCGGTGCCAGAAAAAAGATGGATAAGCAGCTACAAATGGCCATTAATCGATCTACAAAACAAGCGGCAGAGATTACAGCTAATGATGGCACTGACTGGAAGTTTATTCCAGCAGCCAGTCCTCACATTTGAAGTTTATGGGAGGCTGGAATAAAATCAGTAAAGGGACATCTAAAGAGTCCTAGGAGAAATGCTACTTACGTATGAAAAATTCAGCATGGTACTGTGGCAAGTAGAAGCCTGGATGAATTCACGACCAAGAGGACAACATCCCAGCGATCCCACAGACTTGAAACCGCTGGCGCCAGGGCACGTTTTGATTGGACGACGCTCATAGCACCACCACAATCTGAAACAGCTATTAATGAGCTTCCACAGACATGGAAGATAGTCACGAAACTGCATCAAGGTATCTGGAAACCTATCGTTACTTCAGCAGAGAAGCAAATGGAAGAGTTTGGGGAAAAATCCAGTGATCGGAGAATTGGTCTTTGTAAAAGAAGATACTTTACCACCACAGAAGTGGCCACGAGGGTGAAGTACCAAATTACTTCCGTAAGATCATGGCGTAGTCCGAATTGTTTCAGTGTAATACAAAAACTGTATTAAGAAACAGTCTATTCACAAGATCTGTCAACTACTTATTTCCATACTAAATTCCGAAGACACAAGCCCAGCTCAAAATTCAATCACGACAATGACTAGTTTAGTAGCTAAATCAACGGCGAGAATAAACACAGTATCAAGAAATCTTGCGTTTGCTCCAAATACAAATAACAAGAAAAGAAATTCCTGTTCCGTTCTTCTGTCAGAGCAAAAATTATGGTCTCAGCCCAATCATATCGATTCCACATGACCAAAAAAGAAAAAGAAACCGAGCATTACGCCTTGCACCTTGGCACAGACACTGCTGCTACAATATTGTCTCTATTTTATTGGTTAACGGTAGCTGTCGCCCAAGACTATGATATATTCCAACCCAAATCGGGGCCTTTCTGGAGAACTTAGGTCACGTAGAAATTAAACATGGGAATATTCGTCTACAGGGCACACATTCTAAAGAAGAAATAATCACTAATCAGAAAACCATTAATAATGCTTTGAACCAGATCAGAGCTAATCAACAGATGCTTCTTCTATCCACGAAAATTAACCAATCGGCATTTCTCATATCTGAGAAACTAAAAAAACTTTGACGCTCGATTGTCCCAAGGAATTTCATTTGTTAAAGAAATGGTTCCTGGTATTCCACCACAGATCATAACAGAATCAGTAATGAAGATTACTACAGCGACGTGCAAGAGAAATAGCAAACCTGGTTAAACGTACTCCATAACTACGGACATTTATTTGATTTTTCAGCCCGATGGTAGGTGTGGGGATGTTGTAATAGTATCCCTAGTAATACAGCTCCGACAGACGAGGTGTAGATTGGGCCAAGGAGTCTTGGACTAGAAATCATCACATCTCTTTAAATATTAAAATCAGACCATACCACGGATTCTGATTCTGATTCTGCTAACCCATTATAATCAATTTAATCCTTTTTACTGTAGGTCCAAAGTAAGTATGACACTGAGAATCATTGAGAGAGGGTTCATTAACCTTACTGACATGCACCTAGAAGACGACATTAAAGCAATCCTATCATATGGTCCGAAATTTATCCCACCCATAAATTCTATGGATCCAACAGAGACTATATACACACTAAACGAAATAGGAGACTCCATTGAAAAACAATATCCTATGGACTACTCACGTAAAATGAGATTAATATGTAAGATTACAAACAAATACGAAAAAATGGCGAGGAAATACAAAACCACGAAAATAGATAAACGAGTCACCAAAGCTTTGGGAAATCTCAAGAACATCCTCAACATCAGATCTGATGTCAAAATCCTAGACAAAGGCAAAACCACTGCAGCCATTTATCAAAGAGAATATCTAAAATTACTTAACCAAATGATCCAAGAAGGTATGAGTAATGGGATATACACACCCATCAATACCGACAATTTAGAAAGAATTCAGTGTGCAATGGAACGTTCATACAAAATTAAGATTAACCTCATAAGAAGAGAAGGACTGTTTTTAGAAATAAACAATAAAGGTAGAAAACTAAGCAACGAGGACATAAAAATGCTCACTGACCTCAACAAATTCGAAAATGAGATCAGCATTATGTACCCTAATATAAAGATACACAACGAACAGCTCAAAATGCGACCTATTGTAACAAAAACTAAAGCCATCAACACTACCCTAGGGCACTACATAAATAGAGCCATAGATGGAATGAGGCAAGCAAACTGTCTGAAACATGATTTCAATGTAAAAGACAGGCTACACGTCATTAACGAAATCAAAGCGGTAGAGCACAAGGAGGGATATATATGGATCACAATGGACGTCAAGTATATGTACAACAAGATAAATATGACAAAATTAAAAGACATAATAAAGAACAAAATAGGCCCACAAATACAGGATATATACAACATCAAAAATCTAATGGACATAATTGAATTTGATATAGGTCAGGCCAACCACTTTAAAGTAGACAATACCGTATACAGACAAACACAAAGGTGCACCAATGGGAGGTAAAACATCGGCCAAATACGCCAGTACCTACATAGACTACCACTTCAACAAAATTCTCAATGGACTCAAAGGAATGGGAATGATTTTCCTTAGAATATGTGTAGATAATTTTTTGCTATACGTTAAAGAAACAAGTATAGAAAACATTAAGAAAACTTTAGAAAATAACCTAAAAATGGAATTTACTATACAAAAAGAAGTTGATAAACGAATCAACTACTTGGACTTCACAATAATAACACAAGACAAACAATTCCAAACAAAGTGGTACAGGAAACCTATATCCTCGCATAGACTGATAAATTTCTTCTCGAACCAACCAACCGGATACAAAACGAACGCAATAATTCAAAGAATCACATATGCTGTAAAAGCCACTCATCAACACTACTTAGATATAGTAATAAACATCATCATCGATGAACTTATCAACAATAACTACCCTAGAGCAGTCATATCAAACTGCCTTAGCCAAGCAATGAACAAACAAGATATCGAGAACCGAAAAAAGGACAAGCTAATTAAGTACATTAAACAAAAATGGGAAGAAAACAATATAGAAATGAATTTGAGGAACGTGGGTAACACATCAAACCACATCTCAACCACGAACCTAAAACAAGACACAATAAAAGTGGCATATCTGAACCAACTCACGCCAAATATATCAAGGACTTACGCAAGATCACGGACATAGTAAGAACTATTCCATATAATGCTCAAGAACATAGATTAAGACAGAAATATCAGAAGAGAGGTTCAATACAACTGCCTAGTATACTTCTAAACGATACTAGAGCTTTAAACAGCCCAGAAAATTGGTACCTAATATTAAAATTACATTGCGCAGACTGCGGCACAGTATATCTAGTACACACTAATAGAATAGGCATACATCAGACCGTACAGATTTATATACAAAACAACAGCCCACTCAAGGCTCAAAATCACACACTACATCCAGCAATACAAATCATAACAAAGAAGGAACAACAAAAAGGGAGAAAAATTCATGATAGCATATGCTAATGCGAATATGAAATCAGGAATGCACATATACATCCTAGGACACACATCCAAATGGGGACACATGAAGTATTTATATAATTACAATGATTTAAATAGGTATATCACTCCCATGAAAGAAACATGATAAATGTCCATAAACATGTACCATGAACAATGTATATCATATTACATAGCAAAAAATTTTAAATGAGCCAATAAATAGAAGTTAACATAAAAATATAAAAATTTAAAATTTAAATTGATATTCAGTGGCCAAAAAATGCACACCTAACACAAATTTTATTATCCATACCCCCATATAATGTCGTATAGTCAGCCCACAATAGGCAGAGAGGCATCAGTATAACTGGAAAATATACACCCAAATCCATTAGCGACACCCAAACCAACTTCACACCCAGAAAAATAGTTTAGGTAAGGAAATTCTGAACCGACAAAGATTCATCCCAAAATCGAGGCCGATCACAAGGAATGCGGTAACCCCAACAACTATAGCATTATATAATTATGTTATTGTAACGGGTTGAAGTATTAACTAAACACGAGGATTAAATAAAATACTGTAGCAACGGAACGATATATTTCAAATAACAAGCAACCGGTCACCATAACAAAAAAGTTGTTTAGAACAAATGAAATACAGGTATAAAGATTTATAAATAAAATTAACTTCAACGGAATAGGTATGATATTTCATAAACTGGAACAACCGAAATGTAAAACAAAAACAAAAAGAATAAGTGAGAATCAGCCAAACACCACATTGGATTCTAATAGGACAGCAAAGAGAATACGCAAACATCGGTAAGATTTATAATAAAAAAATATATAAAGAATATATTATAAACACGACTTCCATAAACCAAGGCAACTTAAACTACGAAGCTAGACAAAGAAGAACAGAAGGAATCCCCACACGTATTATATAAAAAAAAAGGCACAACCTGAAACAAATAAAGAAATTGGAAAAAGAAGAGAAGACAGATAAAATAAAATAAAATATATTTATATAAAAAAAGGGACAACATCAACTGGCCCTGGACGTCTACTTTATATCTTATGAGATATGACAACACTAGAGTTAAAACAGTGTAATAAAAGGATCCACTCCATTTAGTGAAGAGACTCCACACGAAGTAGTGGTTAATAAATCATAGGAAAAATACGGTAAGAAAATGTATACATAAATAACAAATCTAATTCAAAACAAATCTCCATAAATCAACACATAGATTTACTAGAAAGTGAATTAAATTTGAAGACACAGTAAGATCCATTGGAAGAAAAAAGGATAGCGAATCGAATAAAACAGGAAAAGAAAGAAGCCCTCATACCACAAGATAAATATATAACGAAGTCCAACAAAGAGAAAAGCCACTACAAGGTAAACAGAACATACTACCATATAAAATAAATATCCTTAGGTCATTAAAAACGAATTGAGTATAAAATTAGAATCATATGGATAGAAAAAGAAAAAGAAAACATCATTAACTATAAACAACAACAAAATTTTTATAGAAATTTAACATGAATATATGCTTAAGTATAATTAAAATAAGAATAAAATAAAAATAATAAATAATCAATGCCCAAATTCATAGCACTGAGTTGTTAAGGTTTTCACGATCCGTATAATTCAATGTACCACAATCATTGGGAACAATATAAGCAGCATATATCTCCAAGCACATATAGCCTTGACAGAATATAATTGTGAGTAACGCAGACACAGCGCCACAGAGGATGGCACACCAGCAGCCAATATTAATTTGGTATCTGAAAGGAATAGTAAGTTAGGGATAATATCAATAAACAAAACCATACATCCATAATATAGTTAATAAGCAATCTCTCAACAATATTAAATTTTTTTTTTTAAAAATGGAATACTACTCACAGTAGATTATCACAGGGTAAACGATAATATAACCAACAATTGGTACTTCGTAATTGCATCTTCCTCAATTTAGGTGACTGGATAACCATGAGTATACCATCTTGATAATTGCTAAAAATCTCCTAAAGAATGCAGAGCCTTCATAACAAAAAATATAAGACAGTGATTAATCTAGAGCCATCCAAATTATTATGGGAAGGAGTTTCAGAATAATCCTCCTATTGACATAAAGAAAATAGTGGGTTATCTATCATCATCAACAGATTTCAAAATAAATATAATAATAAACAATGGTGTTAACAACTTACGAAATATATCTAAGCCTGTTTACCGCCTTTCGAGTTCTTAATATTTCCCGATTAACACATGAACCCAGAAACTCCACACCAATATTGTTTTCTCCGCAAAAATATATAACGCTCAGCCCATCTTCCAAATCCCTTACCATCAATTATACGACTGACAATCGCACTCTTCTTCTATTTCGAACATCGTAAAGTAGAAAGAGTTCGGTCCAGATAACCTGATAAGATTAGAGTAAACCATAAAATATTAAGAAATTCATATATAAAGAATAAAATTTGTAAGATTTTAGAAAGACTTTATATAAATATTTATAAAGAAAAAAGACGATTATAGATTCAGATTTACGAACAATCGAAATTGAATGGAACCGTCCATCAAAGCTCCACTTAAACACATCCATTACAGTTACCGGGAAGTAATGTGATCAATTTTCCATTAAAATCACCACTGAGAATTCACTAAGCCAGCATTGAATTATTACAAACCACAACTAAAAGATAATACATTATGGATCTCATTCAATTATGATAAATAGTTTATTAACACTATGCCATCCGCACAACAGGAAGCCGAGATACACAGCCATTACTCACCATATGAATCTATGCTTACATTGGACACAACGCAAGCTGACATGCTGTATATCCTGGTATGAACACCTTGTCAGCTGTGTACGTGTCCAAATAAATTGCGGGATTTGATGTAATAACCTCAACAGAAACCCACAACATGTTTTGTTAATAGTATCATATATATATTATCACCCCAAATAACAAGTAGAAAATCGAATAATATTTCGATTATAATTTTCAAAATCCCAAAATGATTGGAAAGATTTACTCCATGAGATGTTGATGTACTTCTCTTGCTACAATATGAATCTTGGCATTTCGGAATGTTTCCTTTCTGTGACTAACTCACATCCACAAAGGGTGCACTCTATGTGCCTAAGCTTTGAATGCATACCTTTTCCAGCACAGATATGGGCATGGTAGGTTGATCGGCATCGACAGTCAAATCAACCTAATACACACACCACATAAAACCCATAGACCCAATCTTTCATCAATTCAACTCATGCCGTAATTTTTATAACTATCTTTTGATCCTGGATTTCTTGGCTCAATATATTAGGATTGTGCTGTTATGCCACACCACAGCGTCTTGTCATCTCATCCTACTCATGGCCACCTCAGTACCTTTTCGATCTTCCTAGTGACTAAATAAAATAGGCGATGATGGAAAGTAGTGCTCCACTTGTATCGCTCATCATGTCGCAATCATATTCTTATAACATGATTGCTTAAATAAACACAAAACCCGGGAGGGTAATCACGCCTATCTCTAGCCATCACCATATCACTGAGAACGAAAGGTTATGTGGAAGATCGAAGAGAATAGTCAGTGTGCACGAGATAGCTCAAAAGAATTCCAAGCATCACTGATTCACAGTCTTCAAATGTTATTTACAAATAAAACAATTCGTGGAATCATTAACTTTAATAAGATACAAAAATAGAACAACACTTACCACATACAGTCTCTTAACTTTTATTAATTCATTTCTTAAAATTCGTGTTTAACCAAACACCGTAGATGCTTCCAGTGATAGGAAAACTGCTGATGAACTCCGTGGCTGGAGAGAAACGATCAGTAAAGCCTATAACTGCCTCCACGGCTCTCCTATTTTTTCAGTACTCAAACTACATTATAACTTGTTAAACAAATCTAATACGCGGGACACACTCTCGCTGTGTTCATTATCTATTTAAAGATAATTCATACTCAAAAAAATTTTCACTTTTAATAAGCGGATAGTATCATATTAGCACCAATATAAGACTAATTAGCAACACCAACTTCGGATTATTTCAAGCAGAAATGACTCCTTCACCATCAGTTTATGATAGAAGAATAGAATTACAATACAAAAAGTAGAGTTACTCTTATGGAATGACCATGATTCGTCTACTCCAACCCATAAATTGCGAAATCCTTAGTACCAACCTGTTCACTCCGTGACTAAACTAAACACGATGGTGGGTAATAGTGCACCATCTGTATCGCACTTCGTTTCGTTGTAAAGTTTTTCTGAAAACGTAATGACTTCGTACTCTGCACCAAAAAAGCCTATTGGGCTTTTAATTCAAAATGTGTCGCATAATATTGGAACCAATCTCCAAGTATTATCAACACCACAAGTGCAACTTTATGTGAAATAAGTAAATGGTAGCAGAATGCTGTTGGGGTATCTGAATATTGTCGAAACGAACATACACGACTTAAGTCATGCAACGCCCACTCCTTTTATGAGTACAAACAACATATATGCTACAGCTGATGTAAAACTCACAACACTGGCCGTAAGTTTTGACCACCACTCTTACTTTTCTCAAGAAGTGACACAGCCGAAGGCCGCCGTAATCAGTCAAAATGAGCCATCATCTATAGCATTGTTGACAGTTAATCATGTATAATCGACGAAAACAGGAATAGTCTTCCAGACTTAATGACAAGAAATACCTAAATGTACATAACCAATGAAACCTAGACTGCTGCTATTATCTGTAAAGGCACGAGAAGAGAACTCTTGTTAAACAATACTGGAGTTATCCACCTTCGAGATGAGTGCTATCTGAAAACAAAGGAAAAAATCTCGAAGACAGGGTTAGACCGAAACATAGAAGTTTTCTCCGGCCATATGAATGAAGTGGTACAAGATTCAATAAAAATAACAAGCCTCCTGCACTGATGCAACCTGGAATATTGATGCTCTCTAACAAGCAATTCATGGAATTCACGGTAGAACTTAATCTTAATCCAATAATACTCAAGACGGATCTTGTTCTACACACAGTTGCGGCAACAACGACAGTATTACTATTCATCCTATTACTACGAGTTTGGAGATACTGGACCAAGGTCAAGTCATTTCTACAGTGCTGTTACAAAACGGACCAACCAAATTCCATCTATGAGGAACCTGCTGTTCAGCATGAGTCACTTCAACAAAGTCATACGTTCCGGCGGGCCTCAGCATGTTCAGTGCTGAATAATAGCTTTTTCTTTCTATTTCAATGTGTAAACAAAATCATGATACATTCATCTACCTATGACCCAATAACAAAGTCAGCGATTCGACCTTCACTCGCAATCGTAATAATCAATTCATCAAAAGGTGAGCGATGAATTTAGTGTGATGCAATATAATGCGCATATGCATTACTTTCTTATTAGTACTTCTTAATATTATGTTGTGTATTTTTTTCATGTCACTTTTGTGTTCCAATATTTTTTGTAATGCGTTCTTTGATATTTCTTTTTTAAATGTGTAAATCATCATTTTTTGTATTATATAAATTGAGTTCCTAGCCAAATAAAATTCAGAGTTAAATTCGAAAGCGACAAGTTTAATTTACCAGTACTTTTCGACCTCTCCATACGTTGTAAGAATTCAAGAACCATTGAATACTCCTACACGAATAGAATTCTTGTATTAAAAAAAAAACACACACACACAAAAACCTTTTTAGGTATATTATAAAACGTCTGCAGCACACGCACAATTTACTTCGGAGTCAATTTCATTGACAGGTGGCAGAAATATACTACGAACACCGAACCATTTAAGTACTGATTATAAAAAAAGACCATCTCTGAATAATGAAAGCAATAAGAAAAACCTCTCTTTTTTTTGTTACAAATTAATTTTTATTGAACTATTGCTTAATTATCTACATTACACATAACCGACATGATACTACATGCTATAAAATTGGTGAACTTTTCGCTTTACGCTCTTGAAATTTTGTACAGACAGTATTGAACGTATCGGGCGCTGTTTTATACAGCCGCTTCTCTTAAAAATGTCTATGTTAGTGGAGTCTTTTAAAATTTTTTGTCAATATTAGACCAATAATTTTCGATTGGTCTTAGTTTTAGAAAATTTGGAGGATTCGCTTCCTTGGGTACTACGGGTATGTATTGGGATTCGTAGAAATTTCTCGCTTTTCTGCCGTAGTGAGAAGTTGCTAAATCCGGCCAAAACAAAGCTGATGCAAGATACTTTCTAAAGAATGAAAGATAGCGCTTCTGAAGACACTGGTTGAAGCTTGTTTTCACCTAATCCGATATTTCGTTATGACATTTTCATACAAACTTAAGCTCCTGGATTTTGCAACTTGGTTCTTTTCTGATGCTCTAATGTTTCTGAATATGCAAACTTCGTAGAAGTTCTCTTCTTTTAGTTCTATGGACCGTAGCATATGGCTTCCAACCCTATCAGTCATATCTCTCAACGACATGTTGACATTTCGTTTGAAATTGTTTCACTTCTTTCGCCAATTTTGTTCTATCAAGCCTGATTTCCTTCCTGACCCGGACAATATAAGATTTTCGAAATTTACTGAGAACATTTTCAACTTTTTAGCTAAGCGTCTTTGAATCATATTCAGATTTTCCATACGGATGGAAAAAATTAATTTGGGGCATTCTTCTTGGCTGACTTACATTTTTACTACAGAAGAATTTTGCATTTAGTGGCTTGCAATCATAAGCGCATACATTTTTATAGATACTGGCTTACCCAGCGGTCCCTAATTTTGTTAACCTGGTGATGAGTAGTGGAAGCGGGGCTAGGTGGTCTGTTTTTTTCTGAAACACTCCTTATTCCAAAACAATGTACCAATCAACCAAGCTGGATTTAAAGATAAGGCAAAGATATAAAATCTCTTTAAGATTATCTCTCAGATGCAAATAGAAATTATTATCAAACAGTTTTAATGCTCAAATAATGAGTGTTATTAAGATATTGCGTATTTTATTTTGTTTCTGTTATTTTAACTCACCTTGTTTTATTAACTTTACTGAATGAAATAATATTTATTCAAGTAGGCCTTCTTGGAATTCTCCGGTACATACAAAAAGCAAAACAGGGATTTTTTTACTTTTTTGAACACAAAATTATTTTATTTGGGACGGCAAAATTCCAATGGGGAATTTTGTTTGCATTCTCCTACTTTCATTAATTTTTTCTTCGAGTCACTTAATTTTTTTTGGGATCCGTTAATGAGTCGATCGAACAAAGACTTTAAACTTTGCCGCCCTAAATTAAATGATTGTGTGATTGAATAAATAAAAAAAAAAGTTTTTTTGTGTCTCGTTTGTACCGGATAATACCAAAAAAACCTACTTGAACAAATATAAACATTACCCGGTCTTGTGTATTCCTTTAAGACGAATACTACCTGGTCCTTGGCTCCTGCTTGTCCTCATAAATTTCTGCAAAAATAAGATGCTTTTAATTTTCGGAAAACGTGTAACTATTTGTTTTATAAAGGGATGTACCCAACGGACCACACGAATTATCGCGGAATTGTATCGTCAAATTAAAAGCCTTTTATTTTCGAAATCCAATTACTTTTTATTTTTTACAAAAACTCTCTATTAGAAAAACTTTTCTTACAACAATATCCTTCTACTAAAAATTTTAATACCGAAAACTTCTACTAAACGCGAGAACAACCGCTATTAATTCTTTTGAAGCCCCACAGCTGTTCAAAGTTAACTCCAGAAAATTAACTGTTGCAGTCAAACTATTAAATCAAGCTTCTACATCAAACTGCGCTCCTCATGTCCAGCGACGAATCTTCTTAAGAAAGGCTCAGTTGTTTCAACCTTCTCATTGGTCACTTGAATTGACCTATAGGAATCTTGATATGACCCATTCCCAAAATCAGCATGTCGAACCGGAGAAAGAATCAAGCGATCAGAATTTTTCAATTCTTTCCCACAGTCCAACATTGGTGACGGCGGATTGCAACATGATTAGTATACTTGAGTGAGATAAGCAAGCGCATCTTTCTCACGGTCAATTATGTTAACCCGCGGCAAAATTTTTGTGCTTAGATATATCAGTTGAAATATAATGTTTTTGTCACATAATTTCTTGTCGTGCAGACGTAATTATTTTTGAGCATGTGCCCTTGAATATGACTACGTCCGTTTGGACACGAGAAAATTATTTGGACACATGCTGCACACGCATTTTAAAAAGTGAAGTGAAATTGAAAATTGCATTATACTAGTTTAAATTAGTGTAGTGGATTGAATTAAAATTTCTTAGTTTCTTCTAGTAATTATGTATCGTAAAAGGAACGTATTTTAAGTAGAGGAATCTCTGTTCGGTAAAATTTTTTAATAAATTAATGTTTTTATTTAATAATTTCATTGCCAAACCAATTTCTCCATTAATGAAATTTGTATATTAAATGCTTGCCGATTAAGGTCGGTCGTCGCAATTGTGTTTAAAGTGGGTGTCACACCGGGAGCGGCGCAGCGCGGCATGTTTAACTTTCCGCTGGGAGCGGCGCGGTCGGCAAAATAGTTGCCGCGCGGCGATTTTGGACATCACTAAAAAACACGACTTTGCCGCTGCAGCTGGTGGCAAAGTTTCTTTTTTATTCGAAATAAGTCCGCACAATACCTTAAATGAGGCTTTTGGCATTCTAAAGTATCCGTAATCGAACCTTATCACTTTTCTCTGTTTTTCTTCAACCAGAGCTACTAATAACAGAACTTCTTCATCGGACCTAAAGTCTATTTTGCTGCGCGCCACTCCCGTTGTGACCCGGGCTTAAGGCTATCAATTGGAATGAAAGGAAAAAAATGCACAGGATGATTTTCCTTAATTTTTTTGTATACATGTGCTCGGTAAGTATGAATTGTCCATTTGGCATGGCCTATAAAAAAAACACATCCAAAAGTAAAAAAAGAAAAAAATTGCAGGCTGTTTCGTTATTGCTGGCAGCCCTTATTGTCGTATTCTTAAATTATCGAAATTTAATGTTCCATCTGAGCGTTGCCAGAAATTATTTGTGACTCTACCGTAAGTTTGCTAAAAAATTACCTTGTTTCGAACTTTTTTACCGTAGGAGTAATAAAATATCATATAACATTTTTTATTTTGAATAAATGATGAAGAATGCAGAAGTAGAAATAAGCATGACATAAATTCAGTTTTTAAGTACATTTTTATGGATTATTTATTCTATATTAGGAGAAAACTTGCTTTTGGATATTCTAATTATTTTGTTCATTTATTGAAAAAACTTCTTCTAAATCTTCGCAATCACTATAAATATTAGTCTTAATTTTCTTGTACATGAGATTAGTTGGATCAAAATCAACGCATCCACTGAACTTTACGCTCTCAGAAGCTAAAACAGCTCCATTTATACTATTAGTATTTAATTTATTTCGAAATTTCGTTTTTAGGAGAAATAATTTAGAAAATATACGTTCACAATCTACATTCGAGTGGGGTAGTGAAAATAAATTTAAAGCGAACTCGCAGAGATTCTTAAATTCGTGACGGTTGTCATTGTCAATTATTTGACTTAATTTAAAGTAAAATACATCGATGGATAAGCTTACTTGTTTCAGCTCTTGGGGTTATAGGAATGATGGCAGCTTACGCCACTCGTTGTCTAATTCTTGGGCATCAATATTCATGCAAATGTTGGGGCAATGTTTGTATATATTATATAGGGAAGGATACTCGTCCCTTATAAGAAAATCAGTAGCTCTTTCCGGATTAAAAATATTAATGCTTTTTAAAATAGGGTCATCAAAATCAAATCGGTTTTTAATTTCTGTGCAACTTATTCTGTAAAATTTGAGGTACTGAATTTTGAATTCGACAGCTTTCATTTCAAATTGATCTTTCAAAACATTTTGAATTTACAGTTATAGGATTTTATTTACAGTTATAGGATGATATATTTTATCAAGTGGGAAAAACATTTCTTCTAAATTAGGATCTATATTTCCAACTTCTGTTGTATGAATATAAGAATGTTTCATATATTGTTGAGATATTTCTAAAAACGTTGTTGACATTTTCGCATGTACATCTGTTATGACAACTTTTGCTGACTGGAAGTACAAGTTTAGTTCATTGAATTTGGGCAGAATCCAGTCCAGAAATAGGAAGTATAGTTTCGTAAATGGATCCGATAATTTTTCAAAAATTTCCTGGGCAACTGATATGTGCTCTACGAGCCATTGGTCACTAAAAAACACTTGTAGTACGCTCCAATTTTCTATGAGTCGGCGTACAACGTTTCCTAAAGAAAGCCACCTTGTTAGTGCGGGTCGAAGAATTTTATGAGGCTCTAAGTTATAGTAGGATTGAAAAGCAACTAAAAGTGCTTGCCTTTTACTGCTATGCTGAAAATAGCTATGTATATTCCTTGCTAATATCTCACAGTCTTTCGGAAAAGCTTTACATGCAGCTGAAGCACATAAATGCAAAGAATGGCATATACATGTACATCTGTTATGACAACTTTTGCTGACTGGAAGTACAAGTTTAGTTCATTGAATTTGGGCAGAATCCAGTCCAGAAATAGGAAGTATAGTTCCGTAAATGGATCCGATAATTTTTCACAAATTTCCTGGGCAACTGATATGTGCTCTACGAGCCATTGGTCACTAAAAAGCACTTGTAGTACGCTCCAATTTTCTATGAGTCGACGTACAACGTTTCCTAAAGAAAGCCACCTTGTTTGCGCGGGTCGAAGGATTTTATGAGGCTCTAAGTTATAGTAGGATTGAAAAGCAACTAAAAGTGCTTTCCTTTTACTGCTATGCTGAAAATAGCTATGTATATTCCTTGCTAATATCTCACAGTCTTTCGGAAAAGCTTTACATGCAGCTGAAGCACATAAATGCAAAGAATGGCATATACATTTAAATATTTTAATACCAGGACAAGCCTCTTTGAAATGAACTGAGACAGAGTTATGCTTACCCATCATTAAATTACAACCGTCACTTCCAAAACCGATTATATTTTCTTTTAATTTATTTTTCGACACAAAAGCATTTAAAATGGAATTGAATAAAGCGGTATTTGGAGCCAATTGATCCGTTTCAACAACAGTTATAAGTTCATAAAAACTACTTTTAATAACTCCGGAATCTTCGTCAAAATACCGTACAAATACACAAGTTTTCTTCTCACTGGATACATCAGTTGCTTCGTCTACTAAACTGCTAAATTTACGTTTTTTTAATTTTTCAACGAGAGTTTCTTTATGACTAGAACCGATAACATTTTTTATTATTGCACTTGTTTTAGTTCTCTTTAGTTTTAATTTAGAAGCGATTTTTGAATCAGGAAAGCTACTTTTAATTAAATCAGATAAATGATCCATTGCTAAAAAGGATATATTATGTTCAGCAAAAAAGGAACATAGTTTTATCTCTGCTCTGTTAACACTTATATTTAGTTCTTTTTCTTCAACATTTTCCTTTGAATGATAATAATTCAAAATAGTTTTTGAAGAGCTCCCACCACATTTTGCTTCATGTTTTTTAGAAGACCCGTGCCGTTTTATCACTGTTAATTCCGCAATAAAATCTACATTGCACAATTTGCACCTAGCTTTGTACTCATCATTTGGGACAGAGCCTAGCCAATCTTTAAAGTGGTGCTGATTAAGCCACTCTTTTCGAAAACGCTGCGTCCATCTCATTTTTTTCTTCGGGGTGTTTTCATCTCCATTCCCGGACATTTTATGAATGTCTTAAAATTAAATTATGAGTTTTTTTAATGAAATCTTTAACTAAGAGAAATAACTCACATTTAACACTTTCCACTGATTATCAAAATACCTTTCAAATTGAATTTAGCGACAAAACTCTTAGCACAATCCTTTATTAAAATACGTCCACGTCCTACTTCACAAGATAACTATGAAAGATTGTTGAGCTGAATCATTTGCTCCAGATCTTTTGGGAACATAATTTCAATTTCGGGAAAACTCCTGAATCATTCCAAGTTTTCTGTGAAAAATTTTAACCAACACTAGGCATAGGCAGTAAACAGAATTCTTCAATTCTAGCACATCCTCCCTAGAGTGCAGTCCTTGTGTATAGAACTATCTAGTAGTGATTGTCAGACGAAGTTTGACTTAGTTACTTATTGTATTGTAGATGCGCAATACTGCAGACGTAACCAAAGGGTAAGCCAGCAATGCCTCGCTCCAATATAATCAATAATCCCTCGACCTGATGTAGGGAAGCCACAAGACTGCATAACAATTCTGCCGAAACATTTTCTATAAATTTCTAAGAAGAAATGAATGTTTATTGCTCATCTACGCATCCACGCTTATAAAAATTGTTAGTTGCCCAAGAAGCATCCGTTCTCGGGCTCCAATAATGCATAGCAATTCTAAGGAAAAAATTTCTAGTAAATTTCTAAGAAGAAATTGCTGTCTTCGCTACATCATGTCGAGGCATCGTGGATTTTATATTCTAACGAGGCGTTATTCTACTTCCAAGCCTTTGTATGTAATGAGTTTGTGTCTATGCTCTTACGGTTTATCCCTTGAACCCCTTGTTCATACTTCAGTTGCAGAGTTATCGACTGAGCGTGAGCAAAAATTGTTCAAAATGGTACAAATGAAGCCATCTGATATTATAACAAGGAAGCATTTTCGCAATCACTAGATAGTTTATACACAATGGTGCAGTCTTAAAAACTACTTTTCTCTATCTGTAATTCTATATCGACCACTAGATGCCCTACTCTTCACTAAATTTCTTAACGTTGTAAATTGAATGAGTTTCTTTGCTTTAAAATGTTTTATTTTTAAATTACCGTAGGTGTCATACAAGGTAATTTTATAGACAAATTAATTAACATACAAAGACCGGACACGTAGAGCAAAAATATGCAACGCTTTTCTAGAATATAAAAATTAACGATGCCTCGACGATGCCTCGACTTGGCACTTTATGACGTGCACAAAGGGTAAGCCACTAATGCCTCGCTCCATACAAAATCACAGTTGCCTCGATCCGATGAAGAGAAGGCCACAAGTTTTTCTTGGAAATTTGCTGGAAATTTCTTCCTTCGAATTTTTATGCATTGGCCGGGCCGAATTCTGTGCCTGTGCCTCGCTCGAATATAAAATCTAGCAACGATGCCTCGACCTGAATTAGGGAAGGCCGCAATTTTTTCTTAGTAATATACTGGAAATTTTTTCCTTAGAATTCATACGCACTTTTGGAGGGCGACAACAATTTTTATGAGCGTAGACGCTAGACAAGCAATAAGCAATTGTTTTTTTTTTAGAAATTTACACAAAGTGTTTCGGTAGAATTTTATTCATTTTGATGGCCGACTAGACTTATTTTCAGAACAGTATGTACATCGTTGTTAGATTTTATATTCGAGCGAGGCACTGCTCTCGGCCTGGCCAATGCATAAAAATTCGAAGGAAGAAATTTCCAGCAAATTTCTAAGAAAAACTTGTGGCCTTCTCTTCATCGGATCGAGGCAACTGTGATTTTGTATGGAGCGAGGCATTAGTGGCTTACCCTTTGTGCACGTCATCAAGTGCCAAGTCGAGGCATCGTCGAGGCATCGTTAATTTTTATATTCTAGAAAAGCGTTGCATATTTTTGTTCTACGTGTCCAGTCTTTGTATGTTATTAATTTGTCTATGGTAATTTCCTTCAACCGTAGGCTAGATTTCTTGTATAATTACCTTGAAACTACGGTAATTACCGTATGTATGGCATCTCAACCAAACGTGTCGTGTTTCATTTCGTCGTTTAATTTTTTTTTTTTCTCCAAGGCCTGTCTGATGTTAGTCAAAGCGAGGCTACGAGTGTGTCTATTTGTTATTAACTGCGAGTCGCTTCGCTTTTGCTTGCGCTTCGCATTAGTGAATGTATTCTTTTCCTTATTTACGTGAATGGTTCAACCCGGGTTCAACTACATGTATACTGTAAAGACATGACTACAGTCAACGAATATAAACAAAAATCAAAACCAGAAAGAAATAACAACAAATAAAATTGCTTGACCTCAAGAAGAATTTGCAACACACGCAAATTCCGCTATGCAAGCATTATTTTTAACTGTTAAAATATTTATACCTGAGGTCATTGCTTTACAATATAAATTCGATGGGAATCCTTAAGGAATTTTGTTATCGGAAATGCTGACACTGCAATAATGATTTTCAATTTCACGTATTGCAATTCTGCATTAAATCCCCCATCTAGAATAAATAAGACGTGCCGATTTCTTTGTAACTAAATTGTATAAATAACCAGAGACTGCTCAATATAATTCAGATTTAATCTTGAAAAAGTAACTTTACTTTTGACACTCCTCAAAAACATCGGCATACCCTGCCATCTATATAAGATTGGCGTAATCTGCCTAATAATATAACAAACAGCGGCATATTCTGCCACACATATTACTTTGGCATAATCTGCCTTCAATAAAATAAAAGCAGCGGCATACTCTGCCATAGAAGGAAACTTTTGGCATATTCTGCCTTTCGACAAGAACCAGTTGATATCAAAAAACCACGGTTCCTTAGCCATCCATAAGTAAGTTCGGCAGCTCTCCGCCTAAATAATAATTATATTTACCAGATTCTAATTAATATTCAATACGCGGATTGAGTAGTGGAGTTGGCAGCTAATAGTTGGGATTTATTTTGTTTTCTATTTACTCGAAAGTTTTGTTAGGCTCTATGTTTATTGTGAGTTTATTTTATTTATTCAAACAAAATTTACAAGTTCTCTATCACAAACATTTCAGCTATATTGGGACCTGTTCTCAACTCAGTCTTTCGACCCCGCGTACTCAAAACCTTGAATCAAAAATTAAACTTAATCTCGACTCAATCTTTTAACTCTCATGTAAACATAATACTTGGAAACTGATGGCATTATAAATATATCTCTTGGTTATAAAATAAGTTAGACTTGTTCTTTGGTTTTATACGAATCATATAGAACGGGAACCGCTATGACTGGTGTTAGAGAAATGTTTGCATTGGAAGCATTCTCTTAATTTCTTAAGAGGAGTCAGTACTTAGCAAAAGTTTCAATTAATATACCAGCGAACCTGTAGGTAATAAAATTTACTATACGTGGGTTTGTGTCCTGAAAACGAGAAAATTCACATAAATTAGCTTAGACCTAGACCACAGAGCACAATAGAGACATCTACCGCAAAAGACAGAAACCCAACATCCGACAAAACCATACAATTTAAGATGAAAAATGAAAATTTACAGTTCACATAAATTCAAAATTTTTGACAAGAATTAACTCTCCTAATTTTTTTTTGCCCATAATTATAAAATATGCTATTTTTCTTTGTATTTAAACAACTTTCAAATAAATATTGCAATTTCTCGTCGGTGAAATGTCGGGAGAAAGAACGAGTACTATTAGAGTCCAATAATTATAAAAAGCGCCAGTAAAAATGAAAATCTCGACGTTATTTGCTAGATCCAGGCCTTATCTTTTTAAAACAGTGACAATTTAAAGAAATGAGAATACCGACCCACAGGAATTTGATTTAAAAGACTTCAATTTTTACTATTTTTTACAAGTTTCCGAGCTAATATCACCATTCCAATACACTTATTTAAATTTTTGCCGACGTTATTTACTAGACTTCGTCATTACCTTTAATTTAAGATATAAATCATTATTCTGCTACAAATAGTTTACCAGAAATTCGCATTGAAAAACGTATGAAACTTGCAAATATTGGTACTGACTCCTATTAATATAGTTTTAGGTTACTTGGAATTGTGCTTGCTAATAAAAGCAATTCCAAAAATACCGACTTTTAAATTCGCTGCGTTGCTGGTGCAAATAATTTTTTTTTTTTGGTATTGATTTACAGTGCAGTGCGTTTGGTAGTATTTGTAAATCGGTTCATTACTGAAGCTCCCTTCACAGGTATGAAAAATCTTACAGCATTGCATGAGTGTTATGCCAAGTAGTGCAAAGTTCATCAAGAACTTCTGTGAGACTAGGAAAAACTCATTCCAGTAAATGCTACAGTTTTTTTCTCAGCAGGTCCACCTGTTTTGCAATTGATTCGTAGCTTCAAAGATATCCTCATACGGTGACTGTCCTGGAAAAAGCGACTGCGGCATATTCAAATCTTAGCAGTAAGCGCGAATGTTGTTAATTAAATACGATTACGCACAGAATTCAATCATTCATTAATGCAAGTAAAAATATATTGCAGCTTATTGTATCTTTCAAAATCCTAAGCAAAATAATGTCGCTATTTATTGTAGGACTGTATTTACGTAGAGACGAAAACTCTATTTTTCAAGACTCTTACTCGAGCATATTGGGAGCTATTATCCATACTCTTAGGGAGACCGCATATTGCCGAGTTAATTGATTGTCCAGTCAGCAACTGGTCTGTTGACTTGTCACGGACTGATTGATTTTTAATCATTGCTGATTGATTGTCGCGGCATCTGCGCATATTGCATCGTCTTCTGTCAGCTTTGTAGTCCAGTTAAAGACTATTGCTGCGTTCCTTTTCTCGTTCAGAATGAATTTTTTCAACCCATGTCGTTCTTTTTCTCGCATCGAACGATTTAGTTTCAATCTGTCATCGCTTTTTTCGGACTCCGAATCGTTCTGAATGCACCTGTGTTTTTCCTGGATTCAAGCAGAACGATTTTAATTTATATTCGTGAATGTGTTGTTTACAATTTGGACGAGGTGGTAATAATTGAGTTTAAGTTGTCTTTATTGGAAAATTGCTTTATTTTACATAAACAATAATTTTTACGAAATTATACTTGCTTTTATCGAATGGAAGAAATGTCAAACACTTGAAATGGTTCTGTTTCGTTCCTTTTCTATGATCACAGAATTAAATTATGACATCGTTCTGTCGATTCATACAGATTCATTCAGAATAAGAAAAGGAACGCAGCAGATGAGTTTGAGTGATGTTTCGATTTTCATTAAAATTTCACAATGTTGTTAAGTACTAACTAGGTAACTGATTTAAAAATTGCAATAAGAAACATAAATCCGTTGGTAAGTTGCTAGTGAATGAAGATAAGGAGAAGAAGAAGAAGGATTTCAAGGAAAAGGGTGTGGAAGAATCCATCCAACTTTTCCGAGTATAAACATAAATACGATATAAATAATATGAATGTTTTTAAAATATAATAAAATAAACCGAACTTTACTTAAAAGTTGAAAATTTCATCAAACCTGTAAGATTCATTAATTGCTGGCGGCTTCGAGGAAATTCACAGATAATATAAATTTTTTCCACTTTCATTTTCAAGACTTTCTCTTCAGAAAAGCATTAAAATCTCACTCCGTAAATATTATATGTAAACCCCCATTTTAAAATATTTTTTTCAAATATGTACTTTAGTCAGGACAAACTTTATTAACAAAAGAAAAACCTTTACTTAAGGCGGCTGCAAGCAACAACAATCAATTGATTGATATTAAGGTTGATGATGCAGACTGAGGAAAATACTCAGTTGACAGTCGACAACTCCCTTTTGATTTTTTAGTTGTTGACTGAAGTAAAATAGAGCAGTTTGCGGTACCGAACGCTGTTGCGTGTAATGAGCAAAGTCAACTGACTTTTTGGTCACCGACTACAGTCGGTGATTGTGCATTGTGCGGCCTGCCTTATCATACTTGTTCAGCAAGCGGTCCAGTGAGATGGCGATTTAACACATAATAAATAAATTTATCTCGATAAGTTTTCATCGCTTTGAATTATGGGGTCGATTATATCGATCAGCAAATTTTAGCAACATTTAACTATTAAACGGACACAATACTTCTGCAATAATTTTGGTAATTCTTGCTATGTAAGCGAAACAATTTTCATATAAAATATCCATAGGAAAATTCTCTTTATACGCTCTCCACCCGTAGCCTAAAGCTATAGATGTACTAATATACAAGATTAGCTTCAAAATCAATCATGTTTGATCCCGAATACCAACCAAAGTAATATCTATTCAGCACAAATATGGGGAGCATCCACCCTAATTTTATTGGAGATTCCTTATTCATTGCACGTAGCTTCAGGTTATTTTCGTTTCGTTTTGTTCTAAAATCTATTGCTCTTTCGTGTTAAATGTGAGAACATCAAAACAGTCAGTCAGTCTTCGTTCGCTAGCAACCACGTAGGTATTCTCGTTATATAATTGAGGGTAACAAATTCTTCCCCAAATTTCTTCGAAGGATGTTACATTATGAGAATCAATTTTTTCGTGTACCTTGCTGGAGCTTATTAGAATATATTCACAACACATTTATTTATCTGTGGTATAGATTTTCTCCAGACGTATTGTCTTCCGAATAAAAGTGTTGCTCTACGGGAATGGGGAATCCGGCATTTTAAGAATATCAATTTTTTACAGAATAATACTTTTCAGAATCAGTCTTCAGTAAGTTCTATTTAGTATATATGATTGCCGCTTTTTTTTCCATTTCATAAGCAGCATGATTGTATCAATTCATCACATCTATCTGAATTACAAATAAACATGCCGTAACAAAAGGTTATTGCTATATTTGGTGGTGTTTTTCAAATTGTATTACGATTGCGAAGCTAAAGAACGTTCCAAGCTGTTCCCTTCTACGATTTTGATATCCATAAATAATTCAATACGAAGCGCTTTTACAGCTGTCATCATCCGATTCTACTCCTACTTCTATTGTTTGATTTTGCAGCTTTTCTGTGCAGAACATTCACAGATGTGCTTCCACGCACACAAAGTGATATTGCTCAAAGCATGAGTTATACATTGACTTTTCAAGTGTTGTCACATAAAATCAAATAAAACAAGTCGAAGCTAAGGCATAACATTCATATGCCTGTGGCAATAAGATAAATTTTAAAGTACATATACAAGATATATTGACGATGAGCTTTAAGATTTATTTTCGGGAATATATAAGAGGGAGAAGGGATTCTGTCTTGGCAAAAATTAAACAACGGAACTTAAAAGGATTAGTATTAAAATTTAAGTATAATGCAGATTTTCAATATTTTCATATAAATTATTTGAATTGATTTCGATTGAAAGGAATTGTGTTTTAATGTTCTATAACCTTTATATAACACTTCTTTGGAGATACTACAGATATTTTCAAAAATACAGATAACTTCTTTTTAGTTTTCTAGATCTCAGGGAATTATTTGAAGATCTCAAGTGTACCAGGCTTTGTTTATCTCAAGCAAGCGGATCTACAAACTTCCACATCCCGTCTTTCAATTTAAATCAATCAGCTAGTAATCATTCTATTTAGATAAATAAATGCACTAACTTCTCATAATTGGATACGGATTATTGAAAAATTATCCAATAGAACTTGTGGCAGCAAATTCGAAGTATTTTGCCTCTGCCAGATCCTCGGAACATTTGTAACGTTTTAGTCAAAAGTCGACGAAGAACTCAGTGACTTGCGAAAAGGCTAATCAGTAGGCTGAGGATTTGTTTTTAGTTTTTTAAAAAAACAAAGCAATAAAAAAAATAAAAAAATAGTTAGTCTGTCAAGGAAGCAAAAAGAAAAGGCAATTCTGTTTTTGCTCATAGTATAGGATTTTTGGAAAAAGAATATTATTAAGAACTACAATACCGCATATCGTTAATAAAAGACTTATCAACTATTGTACTTTGCCAAACTAATATATCTTTTATTTTACCCCCGGAAGGTGGCTAGTCTGAAGATTATCGTTGGGTGTTGTATATAATCCCCATACTGGTGACCCCGATCACGAGCACGAGCGAAGATCAAGAAAATTTCTGAAAGTTCTGCATTGGTGGGAAGAAAAGAAGCTTGATATTGCAACATTTCTGCACGACTAAATTCCGAAACACCGACGAAAGTACGTCTCGGACGAGTCAGCTGCCGTATCGGCCTTTCCAAGCATCAACAGCAACAACCACACTTTTGGGTGGTGCATGTTCAAGTTCCTACGTCAAATTCTACCTAATCAACATTGGATAATTGGTACGAAATTTCCTGGCAGCCAAAATCAAAAGCTCCAGAAACGAGGCACAAGGTTTGAAGCGTTTGAAGTACCATTAGTGGACATAAAGTCAGTTATTTATTTAAATAAATACATTGGTTTTTATGTTTCCGGCTACCATTTCTCCTCGATGGAGTATTTACTCCTGTTTATTGAATATTTGTTCATAGTCGTGAATGGTAATATGGAAGAGCGTTGGGTTTCCCTCGAGGACTTAACAGGTGTGTTTCAAACACCTAGTGTAAATACTGTTTCAGGTTCCACGCAGAGCGCGAATGAAAGTTGCACTTCCGAATCAGCACAATCTGGGACAATGAATATAATTAATTCCGTAGCAATCAGAAACATTCCTTTTTGGAGAGACTCACCGGAATTGTGGTTCGTCCAATTGGAAGCACAGTTCACTCTCGCTAGAATAACCCAGCAAAAGACCATGTTTTTTTATGCCATCAGTGCTCTGGGTGAAAGCGTCATAAGGTTGGTTAGCGATTTAGTGTCTTCGACTCCTGAAGGGGATGAGTATTCTAAATTGAAGAAGGTGTTAACATCCCGATTGTCAAGTAGTAAAGGGCAGAAAATCAAACAGTTGTTAACGGAGCTGTCATTGGGCGACGAGAAGCCCTCTCACTTACTGCGTGAAATGACGACCCTGGACGTGTTGGGGCTGGGAGATAGTGTCTTGAAACCTCTCTGGTTACAAAGTTTGCCATCACAAATGCAGGCTGTTTTGGCTTGCAACCCGGGAAAGCTGGACGAGCTAGCGAGCTGCGCTGATAAAATGGTGGAGGTCAATATACGGTCAGAAGTGTATTCAGTTGATACTTCTAAGGAAAATCGGGTAACCTTCGAAGAATTGTCTAGCAGAGTATGTATTTTAGAGAATTTAGTCGAAAAATCTCTAGGTTATCACCGAGAAACTTCCAAAAACAGTCCTCCTAGAAATGGATTTGCTCATTGGTCGCCACAACAATCACAGACACAAACGAATAACGACGTCAAAATGTCAAATAAATTTTGCTGGTACCATACGAAATTTTGGGAACGCGCTAAGAACTGCGTTCCACCCTGCAGTTTTAAAACACAAAAACCTAACATGGTAAGCTCTAGAACCAACAAAGTGGTTTCAGAGTTTGCGACAAACTAGATTGCCCTCTGCCATTGACGACGGGCAGAAGCGGCGCATTGAACAGTCTTTTATATATTTTCGACAAAGCTTCAAACAAGTTCTTTCTAATTGACACGGGGGCGGACGTGTCGATATTTCCAGCATCTCCAGCGGAGCGCCGATCCAAGTCAAAATTACAGTTATCCGCAGCAAACGCTTCTACAATCGAAACATTTGGAAGAAAAACTTTAAATTTAGACTTCGGTTTAAAACGCTCATTCTCGTGGTATTTCATCTTGGCAGATATTGCCAGGCCAATTTTAGGTGCAGATTTTCTTAACCATTATGGGTTGTTGGTGCACGTTAAAAGGAAGGCTATTATTGATCCGCGCACTTCCTTAAGTTCTCGCGGTGAAAAGGTGTCAACGCATTTTCCATCTCTTTCGGTGCTTTTTGATCACTCAATCAACTCGGAAATTCGAAATTTATTGCATAAATACCAGGCTATTACCTTAGAGACAAATTTTGCATGTCCAGTAAAGCATACAACCACGCACCATATACTAACCGAAGGTCCGCCAATTGTCTCGAAAGTACGACGTCTTTCACCAGCGAAGCTGGAATTTCTCTTGGCGCAGGGCATTTGTAGACCTTCAGATAGCAGCTGGTCGTCACCATTGCACTTAGTAAAGAAGAAAAATGGTGAATGGAGGACATGTGGGGATTATAGAGCCTTAAATTGACGTACCGTACCAGATCGCTACCCAATTCCGCTAATACACACACCTATCGTTTGCAAGATTGCAACTTCTTTTCGACTCTGGACTTAAAGAAGGCATACCATCAGATCCCAATTGAGGCAAAAGACATCCCAAAAACGGCTATATGTACACCGTTTGGTCTCTTCGAATTCACACGAATGACTTTCGGCCTCTGTAAGGCTGCTCAAACGTTCCAAAGGTTCAGCCACAGCATTCTGCGTCAATTTTCATTTTGTTTCATCTACCTAGATGACATTTTGATAGCTTCCACATCCCAAGTCGAGCATCTCAAACATCTAGAGCCAGTTTTTAAACGTTTGAAGGAATTTGGGTTGATAATTCATGTCGAAAAATGTGTTTTCCTGAAAAAGGAGGTAACATTTTTAGGTCATTTAGTTACTGCTCAAGGCATGAAACCGTCACCGGAACGTGTTGAAATTATTTCAAAACTTAAGTTGCTTACGAATGTCAGAGAGTTAAAACGCTTTCTTGGAATGATAAACTTTTATCGCCGATTTCTACCGTTAGCAGCCAAACACCACGCAGTTTTAAACGGCTACTTGACAGGTCCTAAAAAGGAAGGTTTGAAAAAATTGATTGGACGAAGGAAGTCGTAGAGGCCTTCAAATTTGCCAAAGACCAACTAGCACAGACCACACTGCTGGGATTCCCTAAAGCTTCCGCGGAGTTAGCCTTGTTTCCCGGCGCGTCGGTTACGGCCATCGGTGCTGCTGTCCATCAGAAATGCGAAGATGACTGGCAGCCTTTGGCTTTTTACTCAGTCAAGCTAAACACCGCAGAAGGGACAGGGAGCTGCTTTCAGCTTACAAAGGTATCAAGTATTTTCGTTATCTTCTGGAAGGTCGCTGTTTTACTCTTTTCACAGACCATAAACCCTTAACATGCGCATTCAAACAGGGTTCAGAGAAAGCGTCTCCTAGGCAGCTTCGACATTTAGACTTCGTCGGTCAATTTACGACGGATATTAGATACATACCCGGTAAGGAGAATGTCGTAGCCGATACCCTTTCCAGGCTCAACGAACTAAACCTTCCTAGGACAAAAAACTTCATAGCTATTGCTGAGGCACAAGAGAAGGACACAGAACTTCACAACATCCATCAAAATTCTCAGTTCAGTTTCGAGAAAATGGCAATAGGTGGCTCTGACAAACATTTATATTGCGAAATTTCGTCAAATAAAACCAGACCTTTTATTCCCCGTAATTTCCGTAAGAAAATTTTCGATTCGATACACAATTTGGCTCATCCGAGTATCAGAGCTACTAACAAAATGGTCACGGCAAGATATTTCTGGCTCTCTATGAATAAGGATAGCAATATCTGGGCACGCTCCTGCCTGGCCTGTCAGCAGAGTAAAGTTTCTAAGCATATCCATAACAAGCTAGGTGCATTTCCACATTGTTCTGGGCGTTTCCAGGACATCCATGTCGACATCGTAGGCCCGCTACCTCCTTCTGAAGGGTTTAGGTATTGCCTCACTATTATCGATAGGTTCACACGATGGCCTGAGGGCAATTCCGTTAGTTGACATGAATGCGGAAACAGTGACAGAAGCCCTCTGTCGGGTCTGGATAGCTCGCTTTGGAATACCGCGAAGAATCATTACCGATCAGGGTGCACAATTCGAGTCAGCCTTGTTTTCTGAGCTGTCAAAATTATTAGGTTTTGAACGCAACCGAACGACGGCTTACCACCATTGAATAAATAACTAGTAAGGAAACGGCATATCGGGTGAAAACGTAAGCATCTCGGCGAAATGTATTAGTGTGCTCTGTTTGTATTCGTTTCGTCATGGCAGTAATTAAATTCTGACATTCTGAAAGGGCACATTTTTCATAATCCGAATTCCTATGTAAAATAAACAAATTTTTAGCTCCCCCTTATTTTCAGACAATATTTTTTGGCGTTGCCTTTGTATGACTGGAATAATTTAGGCACCAACTGACAATTCAATTGTAAACAAATAAACCGGCATTGGTAAAATGTTAAATCCTTTGCCATGGCTCTTTATTTTTATAGATATTTCACTTTTATTTTGTTTAAAACAATATAATAAATAAGTAAAGCTATTAAGCTTACTTGAAGAATGCTTTCCCACGACAATAACTCCGTTCGTTCCTGCAGGACAGCACAGCGCAATTCATTACGGTTTTTTAAGACTCCGGAGTCTCTATTACATAAATAATCGTTCACAAAAGAAATATTCCGCACTTATTTCACACTACTATTCATAAAAATCACGTTTAATTAAATATTTTTCACAATATCGCGAATTGAAATCCGAAACTTATTTTCAATTAATATGAAATGTCAGAATGTTGAACTGACACAAAATAGCGACAGCGCCCTCTTATCATTTCTCTCCCCCCCCCCGGACCTTAGGTCACACTGTCATTGAAATGCTTAAACACGTACACTGTATTCGCACGATACCCCGCTTCCTTATTAGTTATTTATTCAATGCTTACCACCCACAAGCGAATGGCTTTCTAGAGAGATGGCACCGGACAGTAAAAGCTGCATTGATGACGTATAAAGAGAAATCTTGGGTAAAAACCTTACCTTTTGTTTTGCTAGGCCTTAGAACCGTGCTCAGAGAAGAATTTCTCGCTACACCGGCCGAGCTAGTTTATGGTGAGAGCTTACGCCTTCCGGGTGATTTTTTCAAAATTCGCATCATATCAGACCGGTCCCAGCTTCAAAAAACTCTAGGCAAGCCCTCTTCAAGTTCAAAGAGATGGGCAAATGTTCACATGTTTTCGTAAGGACATACGCAGTGCGGAGTTCATTATAACCTCCTTATGAGGGCCCTTATGAGGTCATTAGTCGGTATGATAATTTCTTCAAACTTAAAATAAAGAACCGGGAAGTTAACATTGCCATAAGTCGGCTTAAACCTTATTTTGGTGAGGTCGATCAACAAACTGGGGCGTCCAACGACGGTATCGCTGACCAAAATGTAGATGCAGGAACAATCGATAGACAAATTACATTGGACTCACCAAATACACCGGAATGCTCGCAACCAACACCTGAAGACTGTTTACCACGTGACATCGGTACATCAAATAACAGGAACAATTACCAAAATGATCACATACATAATTCCTTTAAGCTAAAGCCTTTGTATAGTTCAGATACATCGGAACGCTCTCAGTCAGCGTCTGGATGCTCCTTACCCTCAATCCAGCCAGTGTCTGGAGACACACAAATTCAAACAGACTCAAATACAAAATCGTCGGCTCCATCACAACTCGCACCAGCCAAGGTGATTAGGTTTCTCCCAGATGGTAACACAATTATACATCAGCAAACTATCCGATCAGGACGAATTATAAAGCCACCTCCGAAATATCGCTAAAACCCAAGGTTTTGCTGGTGGTGGAGTACTGTGGCGGCAAATTCGAAGTATTTGGTCTCTGCCAGATCCTCGGAACATTTGTAACGTTTTAGTCAAAAGTCGACGTAGAGCTCAGTGACTTGCGAATAGGCTAATCAGTAGGCTGAGGATTTGTTTTTAATTTTTTAAAAAAACAAAGCAATAAAAAAATAAAAAAATAGTTAGTCTGTCAAGGAAGCAAAAAGAAAAGGCAATTCTGTTTTTGCTCCTAGTATAGGATTTTTGGAAAAAGAATATTATTAAGAACTACAATACCGCATATCGTTAATAAAAGACTTATCAATTATTGTACTTTGCCAAACTAATATATCTTTTATTTTACCCCCGGAAGGTGGTTAGTCTGAAGATTATCGTTGGGTGTTGTACATAATCCCCATAAACTAAGGCTATTTTGAAATAAGAAGCATAAGGATAAACTGGTATCATAAATTTAAATTAAATTTTCAAGCAGTGATGGGACTTCCCTTCCAAATTATTCTAGCAAATTTGAGAATAAACGGTAGAAAAATCGCCAAAAAGGTAGCAAACAGACTACAGAGTACAGATAAAACAAAATGTATATAAAAACTGTACATAATTTTGTTTCTTATAATGTAAACTAAAATGAATTATCACAAAACTAATATTCGTATCCTTAGAGAGCATTTAAATTTGTTGAATAGAGGATTGAATTTTGCCCTCCCTACCACATCCATACCAAAAAGAGAGATAGTTGTTGACATCGAGACAGTGTAAAGAAAGTAATTATTCCACAAATTCACGACCTAGTCTTGCGAAAGTAAACACAATAAATTAAATTAAATTGCAAGCTTGGCATATTGAGTGTCATTCACATTTCACCCAGATAAACAAAAATTATTAATTAATTGCAAGCTTATACTTTGAGATTTCTCAATATCGCGAAAATCGAATATTAGGCAGAATTTATGATTGGTAGAATTTTTGAGTGACACTCAATACGAGGTATTCATTTGAAGGAAGATCGAAGAGTTTTAGTTTGGAATTAAGACGAAGCGGGTAGGAAGAAAAGAAGTGACGGACGGGCCGTGAATTTGTGCGGAAGCTCAGTGTACTATTGTAAAAAGTTATTTAAGTGTCGGTCAGGAATAATTATTAAAAATAAAAAAAAATAGTGAAAATTTAGGAAATAATTTGATTCACTAGAAGTTTTGATGTGTAAAGAATGATTATATATAATATAAATAAATAATAACAAATACAATACAATACAAATACTAATAAAATCAACAAATAAAAGTGTTAATCTCTTGTGTATTGTAATAACCTACTAAAGATCCCTAACATTTTGGCGCAGCCGGTATATACATGCAAGAAGAGGTACCAACATTACAAACCCCAGAAGGAAGAAGATTTGTTGCAAGAATCAGTGCACTATCCTTTGAAGACTGCACCGACCTAGAAGACGACGACGTTTTTCTACGCGAGGTAAAAAGAAACCTTTTTCGCACCAGCAGCACTGGGAGACTACATCTCCGCTCAGGAAAAAAATATCCACGGAAGGTAGAAACAACACGATCGAGTAGTACTGGGAAACTTCATCCCTCCTCTGAAAAAAAAACTATAAGGAAGACGCAAGCAGCACCATCAGGTAGTACAGAGGAACTTCACTCTTTTTCAGGAATTCTTCATCAATCAACAGATATTGTAAATTCGCCTAGTAAGTCATTTTTTTTTTAAAAACTAACGTTAGATTGTAATAATAAGCAAGCACTAATTAACAATAGAAATACTAGCAATAAGAAAAAATCTGAGGAAATGGCGCTAGATTACAATAAGGTTAATCAGTTAATAAATTTAAATATACCCATGTTCACAGGGGAAATAGGTAGCGACACATATAATGAGGTAGACATATTTATAAAGTGTTGCGAAAAAGTTTATGAATGTTTAACGGGTGATCCGGAAACTGAACTATTTTTAAAACTCATCCCTACAAAACTAAGGGGTAGAGCATTTTCGGTTCTATGTGGGGAAACATTTAGGACGTTTGACGACCTCAAAAATCTCCTATTTGAAAAATTTACGGAGAATAAGCCCTATCGACTTCTCGTAGATGAATTGAGATTAGTGCATCAAATTTCAAGTGAAACAGTGAGCTCGTATGGTTCAAGACTGTACCAAAGCTATCAAAGGTGTAAACAAAAGGCCGAAAAGGGTCCCAAAAACTGCGAGGCGCTTTTGTGTGATCTTGAGGAAATCGCAGTTAACACTTTCTTAGGAGGTCTTTTGGACCCGAATTTACGTTTATACTTTTTACGTGAAAACGAAACCTCACTCAAAGAAATTTTAGATAAAGCCGCAAAAATTGAGGCACGGGAAAAACAACTCTGTATACAAAAATATCATCCCATTTTATCAAATTTGAGCCAACAATATAGCCTTGTCACACCAAAATTGAATGATAGCACGCCTTCCAATATTTCATACGAAAATTTTTCTAACTTCCAACCAAATATCAACAGCACTTTATCACTAAATAATCCTTCTAATCAAGTTATCACTTCATCGGAAATAAAAGCTGAATCCACTAACAACAACTTCAATACAATCCCTTTCAGAAATAACAGCTCTAATGAAGTTTCTTTCAGAAATTACAAAAATGAGCGGAACAATGGAATAAAATGTAACTTTTGCAATCGACTTGGCCATTCTTTCTCTCAGTGTCGTATAAGACAGAATTCACCGTTTTGCATTAATTGCCGAGTTTACGGCCACACCGCTCAGAATTGCACACCCATAGCCAATCTTTCACAAGGTCATTCAACTTCGAATCAGATTCACGCATTTAATAAAAGTAACACACAATTCAAACCATGGAAAAAATGCGATTTTTGTAAACGTTCGTCACATAATCTACAAGAATGTCGCGCTAAGCAGGAATGGGAGCACAAAAACTCCAACCGTAATATTAAATCGGAAAACTAAGCTTGGGCCCCCGAAGACACCACGGACAAAGCCCAGGAAGCGAAATTCAACGGTGTCCCTCTCCAGTTAGTCCAAAACCTTTTATAAAAGTTCCCATTGATATAGCGAATAAGCCCGAAGTTGAACTGCTTATCGATACGGGTGCAGATATAAGTTTAATCAAAGAGTCAGTAATTAAACCAACCACAAAAATTGTTCACACAAACCTCGAAATAAATTGTGCTTTTGGGAAAGATAAAACCTTGGGCAAGTGCGAAAGTATAATTAAAACGCCATTGACTAAACCCTGTGAATTATATATCATTAAAGATAACCCAAATATACCAGGCGATGGCATTTTAGGCAATAATTTCCTTTCAAAATACTGTAATATTGAAGGCCCAAATAAACTCCTAAGATTTCCCCGATCGCATGTTAACACAACGGAGTTTATACTACCTTTAAAAAAAACTAACTGCACAAATCCACTACCAACAAACTTCAAAAATTCAGTCCGATCTCAGACTCCTTTAAAAACCACAACCGAGTTATCGTCAAGGGTAAAATCGGTTAAACATAACATAGTAAATAAAATTGATAAACCCAAAACTTTCACGAGGATATCTGGTGTAGATCAACATAACACCATCCTATATGGCTCTAATAGTACTTCTAAAGGTAGAAATGTAATTAAAAAAGAAACAGTCGAACATTAAAAATTAGACAACCTGTTCTCAAAACCGCCTAATGGTGAAATATATCCGGAATTGGAGTGTAGAACGGCGGTGAATAAACAAAATACGGTGTCCAGTTTTAATATTGGAAAGGAATGTGAAGAGGCTCCGAGAGAAATTCGCATTCCAGCACGCGCAGAGAAATTGGTTCAAGTGCCTTCTGAAGCAGTTGAAGATATGCTTTGCTTGTCCCAGGAAATTAAACCTGGCATTTTTCTTCCAAACTGTTTAGTTCGCCCTGTAAGGAATAAAGTTCTGATCAGTATATTAAATGCAACAGAAGTTGATCATGAACTTGAATCAATTAACTTAAATTTAGTACCGTTATCACAATTCGAAATTAAAGAAGCCCGGAATATGCTCGATGACAGGTTTACAAATAAATATTATAGCAACACAAAAATGAGTAGTATAAATTTATTTAATATATCTAACAAATCGAATGAGACAAAAAGCTTTTTAGAAAATGAAGTTTCACATGATGATTTGAACACAGAGGAGAAAAATGCGTTACTTTCAATTTGTAAGGAGTACTCTGATATTTTTTATCTACCAGGTAATAGATTGACCCACACTAACGCTATTAAGCACACTATTCCCATTAAAACAGACCATCCTCCGATAAATCAAAAGATGTATCGACTGCCGGAAAAACAGAAGTTAATTATACAGGAGCAAGTTGAGGAAATGATAGAAAATGACATCATCGAACCTAGTAAAAGTCCGTGGAACTCGCCACTACTTGTCGTTCCAAAAAAGGACGGACCTCAAGGAGAAAAAAGGTGGCGAGTGGTGGTGGATTTCCGAAAACTAAATGCAATCAGTATAGGTGATGCTTTCCCCTTACCAAGAATCGAAGACATTCTCGATCAGCTTGGCCATTCTCGTTATTTTACAACACTTGACTTAGCTAGCGGGTATCATCAGGTACTAGTAAGTGAAAAAGACCGACCAAAAACAGCGTTTAGTACAAATTTAGGACATTACCAATTTAAACGAATGCCTTTCGGACTCTCTGGAGCTCCAGCGACTTTCCAAAGACTGATGAATTACATCCTAGCTGGGTTGCAAGGTTTCAAGTGTTTCGTGTATTTAGATGATATCGTTATATACGGGCGGAACCTAGAAGATCATAACGAAAAGTTAAGAGCAGTTTTTGACAAGTTGCGCGAATATAATTTAAAGCTCCAACCAAGTAAATGCCAATTTTTAAGAAAAGAGGTCGTATATCTCGGGCACATATGTACAGAGCTAGGGGTTTTTCCAGACTCATCCAAAACAAAGTGTGTCCAAAATTTCCCGATCCCTCGCACTGTTCGCCAAGTACAATCTTTCCTAGGCCTAGCAAATTACTACAGGAAGTTCATTCCTAATTTTTCAAAAATGGCGGAACCAATACAAAAACTTCTCCGAAAAGGCGTAAAATTCAAATGGACAGAGCAGTGCCAACATTGTTTTATATCTTTAAAACATTGTTTGATAAACCCACCACTTTCAAGATACCCAGATTTTTCTATACCTTTTATACTTACAACGGATGCTAGTGCAGAGGCACTGGGGGCCGTCTTATCCCAAGGGGATATAGGTGAGGACCAACCAATTGCGTATGCTAGTCGTTCACTTAATAAAGCAGAACGAAACTATTCAACTATTGAAAGAGAGTTGCTTGCAGTAGTTTGGGCTACGCGAAATTTCCGTTGTTACTTATATGGACGGAAATTCACTGTATACACGGATCATAAACCTCTTCTGGGAATCTTTAACACAAAAGACCCAACATCTCGGTTAGTTCGTTTTCACCACAAACTTTCAGAATTTAATTATGACATTAAATACAAGCCTGGAAAGTTCAATAAAAATGCCGACGGACTCAGTCGAATACCACAATCTGAAAACGCTAATGGAATATTGTTAGATAATGAAAAACAGGAAAGCAATGAACAATTAAGTCAAGTCCGCCTTGAATCGATTAATGATTCACAGAATACAAAAGTCAATAAGGACCCCCTAGATAAAGGTGAAGGAACGAAAAATCAACTAGTAGTAATTGCTCAAGTACACCACTCCATGGACTCGGGCGGTGAGAATGATCTAGTTAAGTCATCAGCTTGCCATGTTGTAACCCGAGCGCAATTGCTCAAGGATTTGGTTGAGACATCGAAACACAGTGATGAAGTAAGTCTAACTTCTTCTCGAACTACTAGCAGTAGTAGTTTAGACGAAGAGCACATAACTAGTAATTCTGAATCTGAAACTGAATCCTTTCCACTGGGACGAGATTCAAAGATTCAAACGCTAACTAACCCAGAAGATATTAAAACTGTTTTACATGATTTTCATAACTCCGCACTCGGAGGTCACAAAGGCGTATACAAAACGTATAAACGCATTAGCAAACAATTTAAATGGAAAAATATGCTAAGAGATATTACGCAGCATGTAAAGAAATGTCTTAAATGCCAAAAAAATAAATCTGGGAAGCAAACGAAAATGCATATGATGATAAGTGATACAGCTCAAAAACCTTTTGAGAAGGTGTACCTTGACATTGTAGGACCTTTACCCACGTCGGAAAATGGAAACAAATATATTCTTACTTTTGTAGACGATTTGACCCGTGTATTCGACTGTTTTGCGATTCCCGATGCAGAAGCAATAACAGTTGCAAACAATTTCTACAAAAATATAATTCTCCGTTATCAAGTACCTAAAAAGGTTATTACAGATCAAGGCTCTAATTTTACTAGTGGTCTCTTTAAGAACGTGTGTAAATTACTAAGGGTTAAAAAGATACAAACAACAGCATATCACCCGCAATCAAATGGGGTTTTAGAGAGGGCACATGGCCCCTTGCTCGACTATTTGCGCAGTTTCGTTGATGATCAACCTTAAAAATGGGACGAGTGGCTAGCAGAAGCTGCATACGTACATAACAACACTGTTCATACTGGAACGAAAATGACACCCATTGAAGCACTATACGGTTTCCGCAACCCACTCCCCACGAATCTAAAACAAGATCCAGAACCGATTTATAATTATGACGACTATGGTAATTACATCAAATACAAAATGCAAAAGATACACAAAAAGGTTCGCGAAAATCTAATACGAAGTAAGGAAATAACTAAAAAATATTATGACCGTAATACAAATATAATAACAGTCCATGTCGGAGATCAAGTTCTTCTGCGAAATTCCCAAAAGAAACACAAACTATCGCGTATATGGACAGGGCCATACGTAGTCAAGAAAATTGACAATGATATAAATTGCACTATCCAAATCGGTAAAAAATTGCGACGTGTTCACAATAATCGTCTCAAAATTTTTTAGAATTAGTTAAATATGGTATACGAACGTTTTAATTTTTCTCCATACAATTGGTTTCTTTTTTTTAATCCACGCTAATTTCAGGAATAATGCTGTTCTTAATTTTGCTTCTTCTGCCAGGGATATTTTGTTTACGACCGGAGATCCAAGAAATAAGAAACGCTGGCATTTTATTCGAGCAAATTGGAAACGCACTCGTGTACCAAAGCAAGTGGACCCTAATCACCCAAGTGAAATTTGCAAACGAAGTAGAAATTGTAGGATTTATTGAGAAATGTAATAAAATTATAACAGAGATGTGTAAGGTTTTAAGAGCAGAAGGAGACCTAAATAATTCTTGTACTTCTTGACATGAGCAAATCACGCGAATAGTTAAAAATATAAGAGATAAGTTAGATAGCATAGAATTCTATTCAAGTAGGGTTAGAGGAAAAAGGGAAATACTCGATGGTGTTGGTAGGCTATCAAATTTTTTATTCGGTACCATGGATGATATTGACGCCAAAAATATTTACAGTCGTTTAGAGAACCTTGAAGCCCATGATAATGAAAACCTACATCTAATTTCAAAGCAAATAACAGTGGTAAAATCAAAGTTTAGCACAGTAGATACTATTCTGCAGAACCTTACCCATCATCAATTAGATCTGGAACAAAGGTTAATGCATTTCTCGGAGAGATTAGGCGTGCACCTCCAATACGTTACGGCTGAAATTCAAAAGGTTCACATACAAGCACATTTCAATGAAATAACCATTCTTATGTTATTAAAGCTCCAAGAAGTCTACTTCCACCTCGCAGAAGAGGATACAATTTTTACAGCACTACACCAGAAAAAATTACATCCGGCAATTCTATCAGGACAAGATCTTTCCAAAACCTACCAAGAGATAATAAAAATAAATTACGGACACCCACTCCTAAACGATTTGACTTTATTGAGCCAAGTAATCAATTTGGACTATTTCCAAATTAATAACCAATTTCTTATTCGAATTCACATCCCACTCACAGAATCTACAGCTTATACAATAAATAAAGTTTACTTACTTCCGATACCGATTTCAAATACACAGTCTTACTTTCTGGATATCCACACAAATTACCTTTTTAACAATACTAAGCATCGAAACTATTTAGAATTCTCAGAGCAAGATTTTACAACTAAATGCGATTCGTACACATCAGCTAATTATACCAGCATATACATTTGCAAACAAATCCAACCTAAATTTATAGGCCAAGACAAGAATAATTGCTTAATAAATGTTTTTGATAACCCTTTCAACGATCAGCCGTCTTGTTTGCATCGGATCACAGACCAAAGCAAAGATTTCTTTATCAAAATGGTACAAAAAAATATGTGGCTCTATAATTTTCAGCAGAGGACAAGTTTAGTGGTACGTTGTAAGGAAGCTAATTACCGTGAAACCTTACACGATCAAGGAATACTTACTCTCAAAGAAATGTGTTCGTATCAAATGGGCGTGTTTGAGATACCTTTTGAAAGAACATTTGAACAAGCTATTCCTGTTAGGGAACCAGATCAACCAAATATCCCGAAACTAAGAGTTAGTATAGATTCCCAGAATATTCTTAATTTTACTAACTTGCAACTTATGAACGTGGACCTCGTTCAAAATAACGATTACTTACACGCACTAAAGTCTGGCACAAAGGCAATAGACGATCTGGAAAAGGATATAAACTTACTCAAATTAACGAGAGATTCTAAACAACAGCGTTCTTTTTCTAATTGTGGCAGTAATTCGTAAAAGATTCCCTAAAATTACTAGAATTGCAAGGCAAACCGAACCAGCGAAAGAAACCCCCCATAACGAATCGAAAAGCTCTGAAGACCCAAATAAACAAGACCACGAACTAAATGAAATAGTGGTACCAGTAACATCAGTTTCGGAAAACCCACTTAGCAGGTTTAGTAAATTAGGACGTTCATTTAAGGTTAAGATTTAGGAAAATATAAACAAAAACAAGAACAGAATACCATAATAAAGTAATTAATTAATTCTGCCCTCTGCTCTTTTATACCTTTCCATTCTATCTGTTATAATAAGGAATAATAATATATAAGACACATATTTCCATTTCAAAATTATTGTAAAAATTTATTTTTGTAACAACTTTATATCTTATATCTTTCGTAAGTTAGTTGAGAAAAGTAAAGACGAAGTCGCATAGCCTTATTTTTTATTATTATAGACATATACTTAAATTAGATTTAGCACTGCTTAGATGAAATTTATAAATTTGGTTTAAATTAATAATTTAATGAATAAGGAAAAAGTAAAATTACAAAAATGTTTGTTTCATCTCATACACCATACAAAAAAAAAAAAAAAAAAAACCCAACATCTAATAAAAAAAAAAAAATAAATTGGAAAGAAAAATGTTACCTCCAGTAGGCATCATTTTTCTTTTCTACGGGGGTAAGGAATGTAAAGAAAGTAATTATTCCACAAATTCACGACCTAGTCTTCCGAAAGTAAACACAATAAATTAAATTAAATTGCAAGCTTGGCATATTGAGTGTCATTCACATTTCACCCAGATAAACAAAAATTATTAACTAATTGCAAGCTTTATACTTTGAGATTTCTCAATATCGCGAAAATCGAATATTAGGCAGAATTTATGATTGGTAGAATTTTTGAGTGACACTCAATACGAGGTATTCATTTGAAGGAAGATCGAAGAGTTTTAGTTTGGAATTAAGACGAAGCGGGTAGGAAGAAAAGAAGTGACGGACGGGCCGTGAATTTGTGCGGAAGCTCAGTGTACTATTGTAAAAAGTTATTTAAGTGTCGGTCAGGAATAATTATTAAAAATAAAACAAAATAGTGAAAATTTAGGAAATAGTTTGGTTCACTAGAAGTTTTGATGTGTAAAGAATGATTATATATAATATAAATAAATAATAACAAATACAATACAATACAAATACTAATAAAATCAACAAATAAAAGTGTTAATCTCTTGTGTATTGTAATAACCTACTAAAGATCCCTAACAACAGCTATTAGATATGTTTCAGGTACCGAGAAAGAACAAGTAAGACGAAGCATTATCCCAATCATACAACACAATAAAAATAATAAATGACTATAATGTTAGCTGTATTCTTTTGTGTACTTTGTTCTAGAACTCCCATATACTGGAGAGAACAATTTGTTCTGTCGATTAAAGCGAACTATTTGTGCTGTTCGCTTCATTTATACATCTTCTATGAAAATGTATGAGGCGTATCTTTTGTTCTGCTCTGTTCTGCGGACACAAAAGACACAGCTATTATCTGTTCAGAAAATATTTTAAAAGCAAAAAACTGCTACTACACTCAAGCAGACAAGAGTAACAATATGTGTTTTTTATATATACATGACTACAAAAACAGAATGAATAAGATAATTACTGAAGGAAACTAGAATGAAGTCAAGAACCCATTAGCTAAGATGGTTAGAGAAACATCTAGAGCACTCATTGACCATCGATATATACTTGGATTCGACACACAAAGAAAACGGTTAATTTCAAGTCTAAAATGTCTTAAATTGTATGGCTTACCCACAACACATAAACCAGGCAAATGTAGGAGACAAATTGTTTCTAACATCAATGCTCCATCCGAAAAATTGCCGAAGTGGCTGATGCCTGAATTCCGAAAGCTAACCCCCGATTTAGGCATGTCCGTTAAAAACTATGTTGAGTTTGTAGAAGAAATTAAAAATATAACTCTCGAAGAGGAGGAAATCTAGTGCTCATTTGACCGTTACAGCCCTATATTCAAGTGTACCAATGAAGAAAACCCTAGAATTTTTCCAGATGTGGCTGAATAGACAATCCATCGGCGAAGAGAGAGAAAATAATGTTTTCGAAACTGACTAGGCCTTTGTATGAAAACAGTTACTTCACATTCAGAAATAAATTTTACAAACAAGTATACGGAACGGTGATGGGAAATGCTTTGCACCGTTTTTATCATCGGAAATCTTCATGGGATATTTAGAAATGCAATGTAAAGAAGAGAATTGGTTACCAGGGGGTGCGAAACACATGTACATAGATGACATCTTCGCTAAAATAAAGAAGTCAGAAGTGCCTACTACTTTGCAAAAACTGAACGAGTTGTTTTCTACTATAAAATTTACATGTGAAACTGAACACAATGGTACTTTTCATTTTTAGATGTGCTGATTAGGAGAATAGATACCCAACTCACCTTCTGTGTGTATAGGAAGCCAACAAACACACAAATATATATAACATCAGACTCTAATCATTCTCATCAACATAAAACGGCTGCTTTCAGTTCTATGGTCCACCGATTATGAAACATCCCCATGAGAGAAACAGACTATGAATCGGAGCTGAAATACATCAAAAACACTGCAAGAATCAATGGCTTCCATACTCGATTAATAGACGCACTAGTCCATAAACAAAAATATGAAAAATGGCAGATATGACACGGATATTAAAAGGGTATGAATAGCTTATCACCCAAAATACACCGGTAAATCAAAAACATCTTTAAAAAAATTAACAGAATAGTTATCCCAGTGTCGTCTAACAAACTTAGAGGTATTTTGTGCAAAACCAAAGATCTGGATGATCCACTTATTAAGAGGGGCATCTACTCTTTAAAATGTTCTTCGTGTGATCTCACCTATATTGGGCAATCATCGAGAGCTGTGAAAGAAAGATGTAAGGAACACAACAGACACATAACAAAAAACGAATCCAATCGATCCACATTTTAAATAACATCGACCATGAAATTCACATAACAAATTTCAAACTAATACAGGCAGTAAGAAATACCCAAAAACTGGATGCATGGGAGTCGTTATTTATACATAAAAGTATTTCATCTCTTGGTCGCAGATCATTAATATTGTTATCGTTCACCTTTCACATTTATTAACGGATAGTTTAAAACGTACATAAACGTCTTACGTTATTGAACTTAGGGCACTGTTTGCTTCCCATTTTATCATAGTCGAGTAGTCTAGTTATAATCTGACTTATTTAATGAGTTCAAAAACAAAAGCTGGCTTTTGGTTGTTAGGCGATTTCTTTCTTTTGAAGCTGTATCTCCAATCTTTGAAAAAAGCCTCTCACATGAAACCGAACATGCAACGATAGGCAAAAAATTAAGTGCAATTTTATAAATAGTTGGATGGATTATTTTTAAAGCCTGCCACTCGAAAATTGGATGTCTGCTAATATCACACACAGGAGTCTTTATATATGCATCTAGTTCTGACGAAGCAGTTGAGAATGAATTAATTTCTGTATTTTTTTTAACAAGCTTTTATGTCTCGCCCATAGATCTAAGTTATTTTGGGGATCTAAAAACTAATCTTGCGTGCTTTCTAGTGATACATTTGTAATACGGGGCTGATCTTTTAACATATTGTTAACGTATTTTATTACATTAGCAACATTTAAAGGCTCCTCAAAATGCATTTTCTTAAAGCGGGGATCAACAATGTTACCATCGCAAAATTTGACACCTTTTCTATATCACCTACTCTAGTTTTCCACTCAAGAAGTATGTTGTCGCGTATGGATGGATGGTACCTCTTAAGCAATATGAAATTGGAATTGCTCTACTTCCGGATAAATACTTTTCTCCTGAAATTTCTTTGGTATCCACTTCAAGTGGTTGAAGAATAGGAATAGCATCCCTAATAACCTGAATTTCAGAAGCAGACAACATTTGTGGTGCGGATCTGTATTCCAAAATTATTGTGCTAACAACACCTATTAGTTGTAAAAAACGCTCTAGCATATAGAATGTAGAATTCCATCGCGTTTGTACGTGCTGCGATAATTTTAAAGGTGTCCCTTCATGAAGTTGTATTCTCCGAAGCGCATCAGCAGCATTTACGCATTGCTTAAACCATGTAACAATAGACTTAGCTTTCGTGATTATATGCACTAGATCAGGATTTCTCTTAATGGAAGTTTCAGCAATTAAATTTATTGTATGGGCCAGACAGGCCAAATGTTTCTTTGATCAAAAACCATTGCAAATAGATTTTTTATATTTGCTGCATTATCACTGATTATACATATAATTTGATCTCGTGGAATATCCCACGTACTTATAACTTCCTTGATCTTTATAGCAATATTTTCAGCAGTATGACTGATAGCATAGATGGCATAAGAACTAGATGTCGCATAGCATACCGTAGAAAAGTATACATATTTTAAATGGCTGGTCCATTCCGGAATAGACCACAACACAACATATATCTCAGGCACCGAGAACAAATGTTGCTTTAACAGCAGTTTTGTATACATTTGGTCGACTACCTCAACATGGTAGGTGCGGGAAATATGAATCACTGGACGTAACTCTCATCGTTTTTCTTTTCATGTCGCTGTACTGAATGATGCACAGCATAAAATATTTGGTGCGGTGGGAGGGACCAGGGACGTAAATGTTACTTCTTTCTTGTCTCGTTTTTAGAAATACTTTTTATTTTGCTGTATTTATATTAGGATTTAATTTGATTTAAAAGAAACGACAACTTCATTAAATTCATTTGTCCCTGGGAGTAATTTTTTGTAATGGTATTGCATGACGGTTTTGCACCAAACCAACTAAATATTCTCCTATCGAACTTAACAATTTTCCTAGAAATTTACATTCGCCCTATCTTTGACATAATATACAACGTCCAGACACGTAGAGCAAACATATGCAACGCTTTTCGTGCACAAAGAGTAAGCCAGCAATTCCTCGCTCCATACAAAATCACCATTTCCACGACCCGATGAAGGTAGGCCCACAATTTTTTCTTAGAAATTTACTGGAAATTTCTTTCTTTTGAATTTTCATGCATTGGCCTAGAGCTCTAATATAAAATCAATGATGGCTCGAGCTGATGGAAGGAAGGCCGCAATTTTTTCTTAAAAATTGAATGGAAAATTCTTTCCTAGACAACCGACAACAATTGCTATGAGCGTAGACGCGTAGCCAAGCAATAAGCAAAAAATATTCTAGTAAATTTCTAAGAAAAAATTGCGGCGTTCCTTTCATCAGGTCGAGGCATTGTTAATTTTATATGGGAGCGAGGCACTACTCTGCATGCATTAGAGTGCATGGCCCTGTCCTTTGCCGACGTCTTGTATACATTTGTTCACATTTTAAATGCTTCATTCTCATACACAAACGTTGTGATACCTTTCCTTCACTTCTCTATTCGTAGATTACGCCCATCTCCAGGCACCACAGCGACCGATGCCAGATCTATTGAATGAGGATTGCTGTGAGTGCGTTTCCGCCCCGCACTCGGCACCGAATATGTTGTGCTGTGCATCATTCCTTTATTTTGATCAGTACAGCAACATGAAAAGAGAAATGATGATAGATACGTCATATTTTCCCGCATCTATCATGTTGAGGGAGTCGACCAAATGTATACAAAATTGATGTTTTAAGGAACATTTGTTCTCAGCACCTCTGAAACATGTTGTGGTCTATTCCGGAATGGACCAGCGATTTAAAATCTGTATACTTTTCTCTGGTACTGTATGAGACATCTAGTTTTTATGCCATCTATGCTGATAGTCATCTCCTGAACTCCTAAAATTATCGAGAGCAATACGCTTCCGTCTATAAAGTGGCCTGTTAAGCCTAAAAAACTTCGTGTATTATATGGTTCCGTCCATATATCAGTAGCGAGAGCCAACATTTTACCCTCTAATTTATTTTTCCATTTAATAAATAAAACGTTGTATTTTTGATACAGCAGTCCTGTAATTTTCTTACGGCTTGGGATAAAGTGGAGCGACCTTCTTACAGAAACATAGAAATCCTTCTTTTACTAGATAATGTAATATGTTCACTGCTCCCACAGTGTCACCGAAATGAAATGATAATTCATCGGCATCACATCAGTAGTTCAATATTTGTATTTTTTATTCGTTTAGATTAGATCACAGCAAACATATTTTTTGTTTATATTTTTTATCTTTATCTGCACTTAATAGCGGCAAATATAAACACAAAACAGAAAAAAAACACGAGATTATTTTATTTATTTTTTCAATTAATCTAAGTGAATTAAAAACTAGAAACAAATATATTTTTCTCCCAGTAGTTAAATGGCACTCAATGTCTCAATAAAAAAAAATTAACGCGTACGTACACACGCAATTGCAACAGAATCTATATCATATCGACAGAATTTAAGCTTTTCTTGACTTTCACACAAAAGTTTTCACGAAGAAATTTATCAAATTATCAAGAACTGACCGATTTGCGCCGGTGAATCATCAACTGTTGTCTGGAAAATTATAGCACCACACTTCCACAGCAATGATCGCGTTTCACCATTAGTGTTGTCGATGCTTGACTTTGAATTTCCAATTGATTCACTTTTCAACAATTCCTTACTACGTATTTACCGAAATTTCACAATTACACTTTGCTCGCCGACATAACTAAAACAAAAACATATAACAAAACCTTTCTTCCTACCAAATTCGTATCGTACTTCGTTCGTAGTTTAGGCAAAATGATAGGTAATAAGATTTTGGATTTGGAGGAGTGATGGAAAAAAAAAATACAGTAGAAAATTAGATGCCGTTAAAACAAAACAAATCAAGTAACCTAGCCAGCAGAAGCTGATTTTTATACACTAGATGAAATCATAGGGGTATACTAAGTTTGTCATTCCGTTTGTAACACCTCGAAATAATAATGGTAGAGCAAAATGGATTGGACACCCATTCATAATATTAAAAGTTATTTTGATTTTTGCATGTCCGTCCGTCTGTCCATCCGTCCGTCCGTGCGCACGATAACTCGAGAACGCGTATACTTGGAGAAATTTTGTACACGGACATTAAAAGAAAAAAGTAAAACTTAGTTCGAAGATGAGACAAATCGGGCAACTCCTTCGTGGGGTTGCCATACAAAAATTTCGTTTTCCACTATATATTTGGACACTGCCTGAGAACGCGTCGATGTAGAGAGCTGAAATTTGGTATGTGGTGTTTTCATTACACTAGCAAATAAACTTTAAAAAATGGACTTAATCGGGCAACTCCTTCTTGTTGTTGTCATATAAAAATTTTGGGTTTTTACGTATACTGTGAAAACACTCAGTCCAAGGCATTTTTACTGTACAAAAAACTTCTTGAGAATGCGAAATCCTATAAAATTGGTTATAACCATTTGTTCTGTCCGACAAACCGTTCTAGAAATATATGCGAAAAACCACTTCAAAAATTAAACTTACCCAGAAGGGTGACAATACCAAATTTCATACAGGCATTCATCTAGGGTACCTAGGCCCCTTTCATGAGTTCTCCTTGTCCCCCTGTAGCAATTACTATAAATATGAGTAAGGATTAAATGTGAGTAAGGGTAAAATGTTCGTCTTAGTTAGGTAAAGATTTCATTGCTGGCAATTAGGAAGTAGAAAGTCTGAATGCGTTTTATTATACTTCGTTCTTCCTCGGGTTTGCAGCGCCGGGATCGCGGGATCCCTTTGTTTCTTCAAATCCCGGAATCCTGGTATTGAAATAACTAATCCCGGGGTTTAATTTTATCTGATTTATATCTTGAAATTTTCTTCTCATCAAAATTTTCTAAGAATTTATTTCTCTGAAAATTTATGTTTTTATTTTTTATGAAACATGTACGTAGAATTTTTTTTTTTGTCAACTATTATTTTCTCAATAATAATTTCATTTATGCCGTATTGAGGATACTACTCTTTCACATCTCGTATATTTTTTTATTAAAAATTGTGAACTCGTAAGATAATTTGCGAAGTTTTTTACACTGCATAGTATTTTTCAATAAGAAAACCAGCAAATAATACAAGATCAATACCACTTCAAGTCCATCAATTATACTCGAATTGATAAATATTTTGAGAATATAACAAGAGAGCATAGCAAAGCAAATCGATTGCACCCTTCATAATCTTTCTTACTTAGTTGCACTGACCTATAACGATTCATCACTTGCCATTTTCGTGTAGGAAATAATGGCACAAGTTTTACAGTTTTCTCTTTCGCCCTATGGCAGAGTAGGAGCTACCAACACAAAATATTTCTTACTAAAAGTTTTCTTATGCCCTTTGATGGTTTTATGTTGGCTGCAGATGCAATCACAGTGGAAAGAATAAGGTAAAGATAGTGTTTACCATGCTCCGTCTCTCTTTCCCATACGCAGGATTCAGTTAAGAATAACTTTTGAAAATTTATGTCGGAATGAGTTTAATTTCTTATAGGAGTGCTTATAAGCGATTAAAATATCACTTAGACAAAAAAAATTTCATCTGATTGGTTGAGTTTTACAAGTTTTTTATGTAGTAAACGTTTTAAAGGGTGCTCTAACGCTAATATACAGATACACAATATTTGTGCCACATGAAATAGCAAATCGCTCAGTCCATTGTTATAAGTCAGTGTTTAGATGGTATTTATTCCTGTATTTATACCTGAATGTAAATGTGCATCGAACACTTAATGAATGAATAGTATTGTATTTTAGGATATGAACAATTATTCATTCCTTTATGTACAATATGTTTCTTTGGATATTGGATATTCATTCTCTTACACAGCGTCTACACATGTCATGGCATGGCATCCGCGCCATAAATTACCCACCCCAATAATATTTGACAGCTCAAGCCATAAACTATGGCGATGGCGATGGCAAGAGATATAGCATGTGGAATAGAGTGTTTTTGTATACAACCATTTTCGATACGATACGGAAGAATTTTCAACTCTGAGTTCCAGCCTACTAGACGCATTGTAATTTTTTGCATTTAATTTTCAGTTTACAATTAAAATTGACGAGTGAATAATAAGGTAGTTTATTACTGTAATATTCAAAACTTAGAAAAATAATAAAACAAAAGATTAATAATTTTTTTATTTAGCTTTTTTAAAAACATATTTTAGCATAACTATTTAAAATTATTTTATATTCAAATTTGTGGAACAAAATATTCTTTTTTTGTTATAAACCCCACACCATTACACTATTAAATAAATCTGGTATTTCATATTACCGCTTTAATTTTTTCTTCATTTAGCCCCCATGATGGCTTACAAGGACTATTCAGCTAAAAGCACTTCTGATATTTGGCAACATTTTTTAAGATATGAAAACGGGCAAACAGCTAAGTGTAAACGAACTGACTGCCAAAAAATATTGAAAATTGCTGGTGGCTCTACAAATACGCACTTATTTTCGGTGCATATAATTAAAGTTATAAACCCATCTTGTTCTTCCCAAGAAAATTCATTAGAACTATGTAGACGTTCCACAAAAAAAAAGGCAAAAAATCTTACCGATTATTTCGCAGTTTTGAAATGTGAGGAGAAAAATCAGCGGAAGCTACTCTTGCGCGCTTAACTGCTCTTGATGGTATTTCGTTTAACGTTATAAGATCTTCTTTTGATTTACATGCAGCGCTAGAAGCTTTGGAATTTAAAAATCTACCCAAATCAGCTAACACAATGCGTAAAATGGATATAGAATACAGCAATAAATTACGAAACTCAATAATAAGTGAAATTTATGATAAAAAAAATTAATGGATTTGTTGTAGGAAAAAGATTTTCTTTATCCTTTGATGAATGGGCATCGCTACAAAATCGACGCTATTTAAATATAATTGTACACGGACAATTTTGTGATTTTTGGAACATAGGCTTGGCACGGATATATGGCACATTACCAGCTGAAAATTGTGTCAAATTATTGGAAGAAAAACTGGCAAAACATAAACTTAATTTACATACCGACTGATCAATTCATTATGCATGTTTAAATACCAATATTGGCTTTTCTTAGTTGTTTGATTAGAGTAACTAACACTGTAGTAATCCCGCTGTATATATGTAAGCTAGGTATCCGATATGCAAGCCTATGTAAAGAGAGTTCAGTTGTAATCAGACACTCCGAGTGATTAAATCGAAATATTGTAGTACTCAAGCACGCGTTGTTTCATTTTATAAAACACCCTTTCCACAATCAGCATCCTAGATCCTTCAACATAAACATTTTTTGGTCCTTCGAGTCAAGGATCTTTCGGAAATCAAGGTGTTCATCGATCGTACTGTACTACTTTATTACGTATTCGCGCTCGTTTATAAATTACTCGCATGAATATCGTAACTTCATTATGTGAAAGTGCAAAAGTGCAATAAGCAATTTATCATTAGAAACTACATTTGCTTAATTAAATGCATCAAAATATTAATTTCGTTCTTTCCAAAGAAATATTAGATTGTTAAAAATTTCTTGCTGCAATTGTTAACAAAAGGTGCCCGTTATAGTAAATGCTGCATTAAACAGGTTGTTGTGTGAGTGAATATCATTTGCCGGTGCAACGAATCACGCCATAAGTGAAACAGTAACGTACTATATACTGCTGGTTTATATACTATTTGGATATTATAAGAATATGATGGTGTGGTGATTACTACCGGTATAAAAGTATAGGAGTATTGCAACAATAGTGTGAGCGAAAGGCAATCACTTTCAATATAGTATGCGTTCTAATTTGGGAACTTTTAATTAGACAGTGTTAAATTGTGAATTCCTTCATAACAATTTAGTATATCGAAATTTGTGACTGTGACCTGTATTAGTGCAGTATATAATCCGATTCAGATAGCAATAATTTCCCAACTTAGTGATAACAGCATACTAAAATATATTGTGAGGGACATTGACCTAGTGCTGTATATATGATGGAAGCCCTATTTAGTCAACAAAATACCAACATCAAATAAATAATTTCATGGATAACACATTTAAAACAGCTAAAGAATTTAGAAATAAACATTTTTATCAAGCACGCATAAATCTCTTGAACAATTACTGGAATAAATTTTATGACATGCATCAACAGATGATCGCCAAAGCAACCAGTGAGATCATGCAAAAGGAATATTTTATTAATGATAATTTTTCTACAGTAGAGGCTAAATTTATCGAAATAAGTAGTGAATTGGCAGGTTTGATAGAGTTATGCGATGAACAAGAAATAAAGCAAACACCACATGTACAGTCAAGTTTCTCGAACGACTTTCATCTGCCCAAAATCAGTATTCCTCTATTTGGTGGTAATTATTTAGAATGGGAAACATTTAAAGATACGTTCACGAGTTTAATTCATACCAATGAATCGCTTTCTAAAATACAAAAATTTCATTACTTAAAGGCGAATCTGCATGGGCAAGCGGAAAATCTAATTAAAAATATTGCTGTAACAGAAGCAAACTATAAACTAGCTTGGGATGGTCTCACTAGGCGTTATGAAAATCTCCGTGTTATAACATATGCTAACTTAAAGGCTTTATTTAATCTTCCGAAAATGTTCAAAGAATGTGCCACCGAATTAAGAAAGTTACTGGACGGAACAGTGGATGTCCTCCGAGCGTTAGAAGCTCTCAAAAGACCGGTAGATAAATGGGATGATATAGTAGTATTTATGACAGTAGAGAAGCTTGATGCAATAACACGCAAAGAATGGGAAATTTCTATAAATAATTCGCCAAATTTACCATCATTTAAAACTTTAGAAGAATTTCTACTCACTAGGCTTCGAACATTGGAAACAGTTGAAACAGTTAAGCAATATCCGAATCATAAAATATCATTTCGCTCTAATAATTCATGTTCAACGACATCTCACTTCACTACGTCAAAGTTTCGTTGTTTCGATTGTTCATATAAACATCCACTATATGTATGTCCTTCGTTTAGGAAGAAATCAATTCATCAACGCTGGGATATTATTCGCAGACACAATCTTTGCTACAACTGCTTGCTTCAAGGCCATTCGACAAATAATTGCCCGTCAACTCATAAGTGTCATCGTTGTCAGGGGAAACATCATACCATGCTACACAAGGAGTCAACGGAAACAGAGAGGAGTCCAGTAAAGACGAATCCTATAGCTGAAAACTGTGGGGGCCCAACCTCAAATACGCTTGGTTCATACTGTTCTTATTCAAGCTCCTGTAAGCAAGTATTATTAGCCACGGCCTGGGTAATAGCTTCAGATTCTTCGGGTTCACAAATAAAACTCAGAGCCTTACTCGATCAAGGATCTCAAGCAACCTTTATTTCAGAAAGCACTGTTCAACTCCTCAATCTGAAAAGAAAGCGGAAGAATGTCACTATCGCAGGTATAGGCGCTGTTGATATTGGGTCATCCAAGGGTCAAGTATCCCTTCTTATCTCTTCCACTATTGATACTGATTTTACTATAAATGTGGAAGCATTCGTCCTAAACAAGTTAACGACATTACTACCAGAATATCATATACATATAGTAATTGGCCACATGTTCAAGGACTCCGCTTAGCCGACCCACACTTCTGTATACCCGGCAAAATAGATATGATTTTGGGCGCTGAAGTATGTAGCCAAATTATCTTGGAAGGTGTGCTCCGCGGTCCTGAAGGAACTCCATTGGCGCAATCAACTCAACTAGGATGGATTCTCTCCGGTTGTGTTTTCTCGTCGCATAAGTCGAATACGAATACGCAAGAAACTAATAAAGGTCATCCCGTCTGTTTATATTCTGCCACTATTAGCGAAGTCAATGATCAGTTGCGAGCATTTTGGGAATTAGAAGAAGTTGAACCAATTCAATCATACACACAAGAAGAAGCTCAATGTGATCAGTTCATTGATAGAACTTGTCGACGTAATGATAGCGGAAGATATATTGTAAAACTTCCTCTTTGCAAAGACTCGATGATGTTAGGAGAATCGAAGAAAGTAGCTGTCAGGAGATTACTGTCCATTGAACGGAAGTTTCATCAAGACGATACCTTTAAGCAAAGATACAACGGCTTCATGCAAGAATACTTCAGCTTAGGTCATATGGAGCAAGTGACAAAGAACGAATCAAAATCACCGATAGGTATTTGTTATATACCTCATCATGGCATCTTAAAGGAGTCAAGTAGCTCCACTAAATTACGTGTCGTTTTTGACGCATCTCATAAAACGGAAAGCGGTGTCTCACTCAATGACATTATGTCTACAGGACCCAAATTGCAACAGGACTTATCCGAAATCATTCTCAGATGGCGCACGCATGCCATAGCGTTCACAGCTGATATAGAAAAAATGATACTGATTTGCAACGGATTGTATGGCGTTTTTCTGAATCGAGCAATATAGAAGAATATCGTTTACTTACCGTTACTTACGGTACAAAGTCAGCTCCTTACTTAGCCTTAAAAATTCTAAAGAGATTGGCACAAGATGAACATAAAAATTTTGCAGTAGGAGCTCAAATTTTAGAGAGAGATTTCTTTGTTGATGTTGTCTTGTCAGGATCACATGACTTACAGACAGCATTAGAAATACAAACCCAACTCATAAGCATTCTTCAATCTGGTGGGTTTCATTTGAGGAAGTGGATATCAAACTCTCCTGACCTGCTAACGCATCTTCCTTCAGAAGCTAGGGAAATTTCCATACCTTTCAACTTATCAAGAGACAACAGTTTTAAAGCTTTAGGAGTCTATTGGAGTCCCATATTGGATCAAATTAATATAAAGGTACAACTACTTCCAGCAATTGATATTCCTACTAAAAGGAGCTTGTTATCAGATGCAGCAAAACTCTATGATCCACTTGGGTGGATTTCGCCCACAATAATCGTCGCAAAAATTATGTTTCAGCGTTTGTGGCTGCTTGGGCTAAATTGGGATGATCCGTTACCTGCGGATATGGCTAAGGATTGGTTACGTTATCGTGAGGATTTATACATTCTAGAAACGTTTGAAATTCCACGTTGGATTGGGCTAAAGGAAAACTCTCGTGCCTTCGAATTGCATGGGTTCTCGGATGCTTCAACTTCAGCATATGCAGCTGTGGTCTATTCCAGAATCATCAACGTAAATGGAGAAGTAAGAGTCCACCTGATAACCGGAAAAACGAAGGTAGCACCTATACGACAAATAAGTGTGCAACGTCTTGAACTGTGCGGAGCAGTATTACTAGCCAAATTATTGAGGAAATGTAAACGAGCTCTATTTGCGGAACATGTATCGCTACATGCTTGGACAGACTCCAGCGTTGTGCTTTCATAGTTAAAAGGCCATCCAAACCGCTGGAAAACTTTTATTGCTAATAGGGTTAGTGAAATTCAAGGTATTCTTAGCTTTGATCAGTGGCACCATATTCCTACCACACTTAATCCAGCTGATTGTGCCAGTCGGGGCATACAACCCTCAGAATTAAGACATCATACATTGTGGTGGTACGGACCTGACTTTCTACAAGTTGACCCACTCCATCTGCCCACTACACCAAACTACAATACATCAGGAATTGATCTAGAGGAAAGAGTAAATCAGACTAGTTTGCATCAGACTCAGGTGGAAACTTGGTCATTACTAGACAAGTATTCTTCACTTTCCAGACTTATACGGGTGACAGCGACTTGCCACAGATTCGCAATAATTTGAAAATCAGCCGACATAATACTCTGCAAGTAAACCGATGTAATAATCTGCAAGTACAACGAGGTGATAGGCAGATTGGCGTTCTGACTACGGAAGAATTAACTAAAGCAATTAACAGCTTGATATTCTTTGTACAAGGTGAAATGTTTCGCTCGGAATTAATGGATCTAGAAGCAAATAAACCTATTAACTCCAAAAGTCGGCTTTTACCATTGAACCCTTTCATCGACGACAAAGGACATTTACGAGTAGGTGGGCGCTTGGAATACTCACTCCTCACATATCAAGAAAAACATCCGATCATTCTTCCTCCTACTAATAATTTATCGTCGTTAATAATTCACAATGCTCACTTGTCAACGTTACATGGTGGACCGCAGTTAACCTTATCACATATCAGAAACAAATATTGGATAATCAATGGTAGAAACCTGGTCAGGAAACACATTCAACGTTGCATCGTTTGCATTCGTAATAGACCAAAACTTCTCTCTCAGATTATGGCAAGTTTACCACGACAACGTGTTACACTATTGAGACCATTTGTACATAGTGGCGTAGATTACGCCGGGCCAATTAACATCAAAACCTCTAAGTTAAGAACATCAAAGATAACAAAGGGGTACATATGTCTTTTCATCTGTTTGGCAACTCGTGCAGTGCACATAGAATTCGTAAGCGATCTGACGACAGAAGCCTTTGTTGCAGCATTTCGGCGGTTCTCTGCAAGACGAGGCCACTGCGTTGAACTTTGGAGCGATCGAGGAACAAACTTTGTAGGAGCGAATGCAGAACTGACACGAAAATTTCATGAAATATGTTCAACAAATTCTATTTTAACTGAAATTCTTGCTAACGATGGTACCAAATGGAATTTCATCCCATCTGGGTCTCCACACTTTGGAGGAATTTGGGAATCCGGCATTAAGTCAGTGAAGCATCACTTACGACGGGTTATTTCCGACAGACCGTTAACTTACGAAGAAATGTGTACACTCTTAACTCAGATTGAGGCATGTTTGAATTCGAGGCCGATTTGTTCGCTATCTGAATGTGCTGATGATTTGAAAGCACTCACTCCAGCTCAGCTTTTGATTGGGACCTCTATGAAATTGGTACCAGAAGAGAATCTTCTTGAAGTGAATATTGATAGACTCACTCGCTGGAAACAAGTTCAGCAAATTCTCCAACACTTTTGGAAGAGATGGTCGAAGGACTATCTTCATACCTTACAACAACGTAGAAAATGGAAGCACCCGCAGACCGATGTCAAAGTCAACGACGTTGTATTAGTGAAGGACGAAAATCTACCTCCTGCCAAATGGCTTCTAGGTAAGGTCGAGGCTGTGCATCCTGGAAGGGATGGACGAGTACGAGTTGTTACAGTAAAAACCAAGGGCTCACTACTCACCAGGCCTGTGGTGAAAATTTGCGTCCTCCCTATCACCGATCCTGATGCTGAGTACGAGTGTAAAAAAGATAAACCTACATAATTTAATTCAAGCATGGCGGGCAGTCACGAATTAAAACATCTCTATATAAGTATAGTTCGCATTTTATTTTAAAATTACGAGGCGGGCAGTAATGATCAATTCATTATGCATGTTTAAATACCAATATTGGCTTTTCTTAGTTGTTTGATTAGAGTAACTAACACTGTAGTAATCCCGCTGTATATATGTAAGCTAGGTATCCGATATGCAAGCCTATGTAAAGAGAGTTCAGTTGTAATCAGACACTCCGAGGGATTAAATCGAAATATTGTAGTACTCAAGCACGCGTTGTTTCATTTTATAAAACACCCTTTCCACAATCAGCATCCTAGATCCTTCAACATAAACACCGACATTGTAGCAATTATGAGGGATGGCGCAAGCGTGATGAAAAAAGTGGGCAGACTATTATCTGTAGATCATCAGTTATGTTTGGCACATGGTGTGCAGCTGGCGGTAATTGATGTAATCTATAATAAGTTGGAAATTGAATCAGATGAGCAATATAATGAAGAAGAAAGATCTTTCACAGAGACTGACTCGTGCCATGAGCAAGATATTCTTCACAACGAAGGATTCCTTGACAGTGGTCAGAGTCATGGACGAAATGAGATAACCGAAACAAGTATTGGTTCACTGATGAACAAGGTACGAAAAATCATATAAATGATCAGATGGTCACCAACAATGAATGATTTATTACAACAATATATCCGAGTAGAATTTGGCAAGGACGTTGTCTTATTAAGAGACTGCAAGACGAGGTGGAACAGTATTTTGTTAATGGTAGAACGTTTCTATTTACTGAAAGATTGCACACAAAAAGCATTAATAGACATAAAAAATATAGATAAATCACTAGATTTATCTCATTATGATATCCAAATGTTACTTGATTTAATTACTGCTTTTGTACCAGTAAAAACAAGTGTTGAAGCACTCTGGCGTCGAGATAGCAATCTGTTTATAGCAGACATAGCTATCAATTTTATGTTAAAGAAGCTTAAAAATGCCAACAGTTCAATGAGTAAAAAAATATATTCAGCTAGATCACAGATCTAAGTGGTTTACTGCAATATTTACACAATGGTATAATCAACGTCTCAGGAATAGATTATGTCACAGTTCCTTCTTCAATTAAATGCCGTAAATTAATTGTGGGCTGCATTACCAACAGCTCGTGCAACTGGATCTTCTATTTCAAATGAGGTAACACTTAAAATTGATTCAGATATTGATTTAATAGCTAGAACAATTTCTACATAAAAACCATTAAGTGTAGCAGAACAACTAGATAAAGTTATTAAAGAGGGATATGCACCAATGCAGCCAATTAGATTTGAGACACTGGCATCAATATTTCAAAAAGGAATGTCTCTTTTCGTGGTGACTACCTGGAAAGAATATACTTCTATTTAATGACGATAAAGCCTACTAGTGTAGAGTCTGAACGAGCATTTTCTTCGGCAGGACAATTTGCAACAAAAATAAAAAGACGCTGAAACGTTAGATGAGCTGTGTTTTCTAAAGGCTTATTTACAGAAACAAAAAAAGGGAGGCAACATATTTGTTAGTTTCATTATGTACTATTTTTTATTTGTTTTTAATATTGAATTAAGTTTTGTTTTATTAAATTATAATATTAAACCAATTATTTATTAGTTTTATTATGTAATTTCTAATATGATAATGTGTACGTATTTTTCATAAATAGTCCAATCCTAATTCCAGAACCAATCCCGGGATCCCGGGATTTGGATAATGCAATCCCGAAATCGCGGGATTGAAAATATGACACGGAATTGCAAACCTCGTAAATGTATTGTGTGAGATCCTCATAGCACTTGGTAATGTAACATCAATTCGCACAATGGCGTTGCCACAGGTTGACGCCTTGTTCAAGATTTAAATTTTGATGAGTGTATTTTTCAGTTCAATTTTGGGGTAATCCTAAGTAGAAGCATTAAAATCAAAGTAATTTGCGATTATGCGCATATGAGTTTATGGAATTGATTAAAAAGAGGTGAAGTTCTCATTAAGTGGAGAAGTGAAGTGAACTTCAAAATAATGTATTCAAATATTGATGGGAAGAATTGGTAAAGAATTTGGCAATACAGTTGATTGAAGTGAAAAGATTCAAGTGAAAATACAATAACTAATTTCATAAAATAGGATAATTGAACGAGAAAAGGTCAATTGATTTTAAAAATCAGAGTAAATCCTTGAAATAAGGAAGCATCAGAAAAAAAGACAATACAATGAACAAAAAATATTGGTTTATAGAATTAAGGAATTCGAAATATATTTAATATTTAAGGTAATAAGAAGTATGCACCTACACTCAAAGAAAATTTGTATAGATTCACATAGGTGCAGTAACTATATTATAGTTATCCTAACAACATATAGTTATGGATTCCTAAAAGTAGGTAAAAATCTTATTATTTAGCTGTTGCAACTATTTTATAGTTTTATGTTGTTGAGACAACTGTAACAAAGTAGATGGATGATATTTTTTGCAATGTAATCTTGTAACGGAGATAGAGAAAATGATTGTAACTATATTTGATAGTTACTAACACTTTCAATTTATATAAAGTTAGATGGGGCAATTAAAATATTCAGCAATATAGTTGCGCTTTGTAAAATATGTTCTGTAATGGAAATTTCTATATAACATACTCGTACTTAAAGAAATATTAGAAAAATATAAATTAAATAAAATTTGTATGAATATGTTAATAATGGATTTGGATGGGATTTTTATATATTGTGATACAGTTTGATGTGTTGAATATGGATTTATAGTTAATATTTGTCACCAATATTACTTAAAGGTGAAAAGTTATATAGTTGGGACTCATCCAAAAACACATAAAAATTTAGTCCACACTACTACGCTTTCAGCATCTAACAATATAGGTGTAAGCAACTATATTCATGGTTGCTTGTGAATATAATAGGCGACTTAAGTATAGCTGCTAGTGACTATTATATAGTTACTGATAACCGTAATTATAGCTGCATTAATAAAATTAACTTAGAAATCATATCAGTGTATATATATTGAAAATTAAATTATTCTTGTTATTTTTATTTATGTGCATACCTAGCACACAATATTTGCACTTGCACTTCAGAATACATCAAACAATTCCTAGCAATACGTGAAAAGATGGATATAAGCTTGAAAATAAAATTAGCTTAATTCTTTAATGAAAGACAATTTAATTTAATATTTGTAGTACATGGATATGAAAAAGAATCAGTTTTCCAATTTTGAAGACAAAGCTTTTGATGCTTTCAGCAGAAATAAATTTTTACAAAAAATTATGTCATTCATCAATCAAGAAGCTACTTGTAATCATATTTAATAACTTTATTAAAATACGTATAATAATTTTAGTAGAGTAAATAAAAAATATATATATATATATATTACTGGTCTATGTTGTAAATAATTTTCAGGAAAAAGAGAACAGCACGTACTACAGCATATAACAATTGAAGTACAGGAGTCTTTTTCATAATAAGGTAAAAAGTGTTCATTATTTAATTTAAAGATCAATTACAAATTTTCGAATACTAATCTAATTTTATTTTTAATCCGCAGACTGACTACGAAGTTGATAACTATGAACTGAGGAAAAAAAATTCATTTCAACCATAACTGATACTAATTGATTCTGAATTATATTTAACAATTGAAAAGAAATTATTATATCTCTTTAAAAACATTACAAAAATTTTAAGCTCTAGCAGTCATATTTTTAATTACCTAGCAATTAAAATATGCCAGTAATGAATATTTTTAATTACGAGGTAAATAAAATATGATTGCTAGATCATAATTTTATAGTTATGGTGTCTAAAATAACAGACGGTAGCAACTACAATAAATGGATGCGAGTATAAAAGTAGTTGGTAATGACTATACTTTAGACGCAATCAACTACATTATATTTATGCGGCCAGTAAAAATGTAGTTCCTAGAACTTAACTTTCAAGGTGTGTTATCTGAAATATAAGCAGCATGCAACTAACAATATAGAGGACTGTGCATGAAAGTAGTTGCTGATGACTATACTTTAGGCACACTCAACTTTAAAACAGTTGATTACAACTATATATGTAGCTAAACATAACTGCATAATAGTCGCAACCAACAGAATAATTAGTTGCACATTAACAATATGGTTTTGATATCCGATTTATTTTGTCGCTAGAAACTATATTGTTGTCAATATATAGTCGTGAATTCTAAAAGTGTTGTAACAAATATAGTTACGAAAACTATAAACCATGTAATAGCGTATAGATTTTAGAACTATAAGCTAATAACTAGTCTAGATATCTACATTTTATAGCCGTTTGAAATTATAGTCGTGGCATATAGATTATTCTTTCAGTGTATACATAATATCCTAGATGAATCTAATAAGAAGTAAAAAAAAATATATATTCGTACACAGACATATAGTAAGTAATACATATCGTTATTAGAATAATACATACAATACAATAAGCACTACGTAAGAGAAAATTAGATATACATATTTACCATCACCTAACTAGAGAATAAAGTGAACAATTTCTATACGATATAAAAATAATAAGGAATGAAAACGAACTCATAACAACGCGATAGACAGCAACGAAATAATATCAGGATTTCAGTGAGGGGATTCGAATGAACCTGACTGCTCTCACTGAAATCGAGCTACTCAGATGGAAAAATGAGTTGCTAAAAAAAGAGAAGGCTATAAATGGAAATGAAAAGAGTTGTAGTTCCAGTATTACGAGTATGCTCAAAATTCCTTCGTAGAACCCAATCAAATGAAGATTGGAATTAACGAGATTAAGACATTTTTAAGAGAATTCAGCCCGTCTCATAATACGATCACATCAGGGAACGATCGACTCTATAGATGGTTTGAAATCACTGTATGAATGCGATGATCGCACTGCACTTTTTTATTCCACTCTACGTTTGACAGGCGTACCGCATTTTGGGTATCAGTCGACACATGATGTCATCCGAATAGTTAAAGATTTCAAAGAAGGGTTGCTTCGCAATTCCCCTAGCGGACAGGATGATGATTCAGTCTTGATGCAAATTATGGAAAGAAAAAGACGAGCGAAGCCATTGAGGTTTATATATCTCAAATGGCAGCTCTAGGAAAAGGATTAAGCTGAACAAAATATCGACAGTAAAATATATAATTATATAATATCCGGGCTGTCAAACCAAAGCCTAATAAACGTGCTAATGGCTTCAAATTAACTATAGAAATGTTCCAGCTCTTTTGGAAGTCGTAAAAGACTTTAAAGGAATTGAGAAGCAGGGTCACACAAGCCACCAGCTGACCCCAATAAGCCAATCTAGTACTTCAAAAGGCGTTTTGAAGCATAAAAATAATAGACTCCAGCCGTTTAGAAACAACCCCAAGCTCCCCAGTCGACATGGAAGGGAATATAGTGAGAGAGGTTTGGCTGTTATCAGCAATGGCAACAAAAACAATAATTATAAAAGCAGTCTAGTTTGCTTCAAACGCCTTTACATTTGAGAATTTGCTCTGTTTCCGATGCCAAAAGTGAGGACATGTGTCGAGGGATTTCAAGGTTAAGCAAGTATCCAGTCCTACCACAAACAGAATACAATAAATGGGATCCTGGTCGGCATTCAAAAAGATTCTTTATATTTAAAGCAGTTAATTTTGATTTATATCTGATAATAGACTAAAGGGCTTTCCAATAAGGGGTGTTATTTTGATATTCAAAGAAAAATGCCATTTTTTTAGATAAATGATCGGATCTTCATTTAATTATAAAGAGGAAGGTATGCCGTTAACAATGAAAAATAACATCAGCCAAATGACCATCTCGACCACGCCTACAGGACCATATTCTTTTCATGAAATTTTCCATAACCAAATCGCAAAGTGGCTGCCCTATGTCCTCGATAGCCTCACGAATTCCATCTTTCAGGTCTTGAATCGACGCTGGGCTATTAACGTAGATCTTCTCTTTCACGTGGCCCCAAAGGAAAAAGTCGCAAGGTGTTAAGTCACAAGATCTCGGTGGCCAATTGTGATCACCTCTTCGAGAGATAACACGGTCCGGAAACTTTTCCCGTAAAAGATCAATGGTTTCGTTGCTTGTATGGCACGTAGCGCCGTCTTGTTGAAAGTAAACGTTGTCCAGATCAATACCATCCAATTCCGGCCATAAAAAATCATTAATCATCTGTCGATAGCGCAACTGTTGCTCCAGCCTCATTTTCGAAAAAGTAAGGTCCAATGACCCCGCGGGACCATAAACCGCACCAAACAGTCACACGTTGTGGATAGAGAGGCTTTTCGACAATAACTCTTGAGTTTTCCGAGCCCCAGATGCGACAATTTTGCTTGTTGACGAAGCCATCGAGGTGGAAATGGGCCTCATCACTCAAGATGAGTTTTCGATGGAATTCCGGATCATTTTCATGCATTTCAAGGACCCAATCAGCAAAGACTCGACGTTGTTGATGATCGGCCGGCTTGAGTTCTTGTGATAACTGAACTTTATAAGCCTTAAGACCCAAATCTTTATGCAAAATACGGTGTAATGACGTTTGTGGAATGCCTAATTCCAAAGAACGACGAGGAATGGACAAACCTGGGTTTTCTTCAACACTTTCGGGTACAGCAGCAATATTCTCGGCTGTTCTTAAGCGACGTGCACGGGTTTTATTCTTCACATCACTAACTTGTCCCGACAGCTCGAATTTTTCTACAAATTTCTGTATTGCGGTCCGACAAGGTGCTTCACGACGACCCAAAAATGTTCGAGTTTTACGAACCGTCTCTGCCACATTTTCACCATTTTTATAGTGAATTTTAATAATTTCAATGCATTACTGAATCGTGTATCGTTCCATTTTTATTAATGGCGTAGTTTCTACTTGTCAATGGTCAAAAAGTGACAGCTCCAGAAGTGACATCTACCGAAATAGCGGGTTAATTAAAATAACACCTCTTATTGGAAAACCCTTAGATAATGTTGGTATATTTACATTGTGTGTATATTATAAAACTACCTACTTTTGAATATCCAAATCGTTTTCGATTCTTTCAAATAGTATAATTTAAATAGTCGAATAATCTTAAAACAAATATATATAGCTCCTGGAAAATATTGGAATATATACACAATATCATCAAAAATAACTAATTTTTTTGTAACAATTTTGAATGACCTACCTATTGCTATTATGAAAGGTTGAAGAGTCAAAGCGAAGTTGTGATACTTAGTTCGTTTTTGCTCTGATTATGGTCTGAGTCCTTTCAGGTAAAAAACGTGAAGGATTCCTGTAAATCCTTTATTCTTTGTTTCCAATATTGGTTCTCTACTCGTACTGCAATTTTCCTTGTAACAATTCTAGTTGATGGTGAAAGAACTGCGTGCAGTGCTAATGCAACTACAAAACTTCGATATTTTTCTGTAACAAACGGAGAAATAAGGAAAGCTTATTTATTAAAATGTCCTTATTACCATCGTAAAGCTCTAGATTGTTTTCGTTTACAAATCTTAAAGTTTGTTTATCCTTGACTCTATCCCGCAGTTTTCGAAAATATCAGGTGCATATATATTCCAATTTTCAAGAAGCTTAAAACATTTGCCTTCAAACAGGTATTCAAAATCAATATTAACCTAGAAACGAAATATTTACAATTACAAAATTTAACATAATTATTTTAGCACAAGAAAATATCCCAAGGAAAAGGTATATTGCTTCCACTCTTTCAACATGCAATTAGACGTCTTTCATACAAGTCTTGTGCAAATAGTATTCCAATTTTGACCACGGTGCAGTACCTCAAAATTTGAACTACTTAACACAGGTTTCTGTTTCTACGATCGTAAATTATATTAAAAATACCTATTGAATCACGTTTAAAAATATTTTATCTTCTGAATAATTAATATCACAGGAACAGATTCAGATTGAGTTCCCGATAATGTAATTGAAGATCTCGAAATACCGGACTGAAAAATTCTCTTCAATTTCCTTTTATTATTATTGTATTTTGAATATAGTTTTCCTCGTGGTTTTATGCCGCTATCGCGAGGTGTATAGTAAGTATTGAAGAAAAGAATTTATAGAATATTGTTGTGTATAAAAAATACTTAGAATAATAAACTCAATGTGTGTTGGCTTGGAAAAATTGTTTTTATTTGCTGAGAAATTTGGATCCAATCATTTGGCTTTAAATTTGCTTATGTAAATGTATGTAAATCTTCAACAATTAAGTCACTTAAAAGTCTTCTTTGATTTTCTTAAAGTCAGTTATGTTCTTGATAATATTCTTTCAAAGATCTTCCTTTACTCGAGCACTAATAACAAAACCTAAAAGATTTAATAACTTTCAAGTTACTTTTTTTTTGTACATAAGCTAGTAATAAATGAGTAAACTATGCGGCATAGAAAAAGGTATACCATAAATCGAAAAGTAAGTTTTAGAAGAAACACAATTAAGGTACAAACGGCTGACTTCTAGATTTTAACCCAGATATGCCGAACGTCCTATATGTAGGACGTTAAGCACATATGCTAACACATAACTAACTGCAAAATTTTGAAGCGGACCACACATAAATGTAAAGCACTTCTTTGTTTAGAAGAAAAATTAGTTTGCAAGCGAATGCTGGTAGGTATAGTGCGCTGTTAGCAAATAGAAATTATAAAATTTTTTAGTGGTAAATTTTACTGACGAAAAAAAATGAGGTAAGTAAATAATTAGTAAGATATGTGTTCGAAACCTAATTTTAGTTACATTGTATTTAGAAATGTGCCAAGTAATAAATAAAAAGAGTTTTGTAAGACGTTCGTCAAATGCACGGGGCAAATTTTTATTTTTATTTTATAGACCAATGACATTGAATGATACTATTGAAGAACTAGAAGGGGACGGAAATGATTATGAAAATTTATCAGAGGAAATTGTGATAAACGTTTTACCTCCCGTTAGCGCCACAGACGACGTGACAGACGAGGACGATGGAGATGAAGAATATTGCGGTCTTTCTAATCTTTCTGGGAGACAATTTGTTGCTGAAGCTGAGTTAGGAGTTCGAATGCTATCAAGTACTAGTGATTATTACAGTGACGATGAATTGTTGTCATTCTTTTTTGATGAAGAACTAGTTAACAAAATTGTTTTTTACACAAATAAATACGCCTCAGAAAGAGTAGGAAACTTCGAACGGATAACTTTTTCCGAAATCCAAGTATTGATTGGTATTCTTCTGTTTAGCGGATATATTAGTGTTCCTAGACGTAGAATGTATTGGGAACGTGAAAGAGATTCTCACAACGATCTAGTATCAGAAGCTATGAACAGGGATCGGTGTGAATTTATATTATACCATATCCGTTTTTGTGATAACTTAACAATAAACAAAAATGATAAATTTGCTAAGGTAAGGCTACTATTTGTTGAATTGAACAAGCGATTCTTGGAACATGCTCCGCATGCAGAATATCGTAGTGTATATGAAGCCATGATTCGACAGTTTGGAAAGCATGGCTGCAAACAATTTATAAAGGATAAATCAGTCAGATATGGCTATAAAATATGGGAAGGCACGACACACTATGGTTATATAAATTGGATGGAGCCATATCAAGCATCATCTACAAAAATAGATGAAAAATATAAGCATTTAGGGCAAGGGGTAAGTATTGTTCTCAATTATGCCGACGTTCTGTTATCTAAAGCAAAGCATTCATATCATCTATTTTTCGATAACTTTTTTACCGGATCAGCTAAAAAGAAAGGGTGTGGAAGGAATGGGCACTATAAGAGATAATCGTATACCCAATTCCAATTTAATTGTAAAAAAGCTCATGCAGAAGAAAAATAGAGGTTATTGCGAATACGAATCAACAGATGATGATATATAGTAGTTACTTTAAAATGGCATGACAATAATGTAGTAGCTATTGCATCAAATTCTGTGAAAGTATTTGCAGAGCATTCATATCGAAGGTATTCTCAAAGTAAAAAAAAATATTTATATTAGTGAGCCAAACACTATCCATGCTTACAACAAGTACATGGGGGGTTTTGATAGGGCGGATCAAAATATTAACTTATATCGCTGCAACATCCGCCCACATATAAAATCCCTCGATGCAGCTTCCTTCCCTAGTTTGCATTTCCTAAAAAGAAACAAAAAAAAGAAACACAAAGAATTTCAACTTAAAATAATTTAAAACAAAAATACTTATCTAATATAAGGGAACTTCCTCCCTTTGGTCCAACGCCGTCCTGGGGCTTGCTCCATGATATTTCACCTGAAAATAAACAAAAAATCTTATAAATAACTAATAAAATTAATAAATATTACAAACTTACCAAAAATCGCACTTCGCTGCTATTATTTACATTCTTTAATGTCATCAACATGACATTACACAAATCAGCTGCTGTCGCTCTCGCCGCAATAGAAACGAAACTATGAAATTAGCGTTGCCAGGGCAACGCATGTTTGAAGCAACAAAATAGCGGTTTGCGGCGGCTATAAATAAGCAGCGAGCCGCAGCAGAATCATCCATTCCTAGTTCAGAATTTAATCTGAACACATCAGAGTTTAATCTGATTTTTCCAACTATCCTAAAACCTTATTTGCTTCCATCTAAGTAGGAATTTACTCCTACGGCAGAAGTTTAATTCTGCTGATATTCCTTTCCCACCTAAAGTAGGAATTTACTCCTACTGCAGAAATTTAATTCTGCTTATATTCTGTCCCCACCTAAAGTAGGAATTTACTCCTACTGCAGAAATTTAATTCTGCTAATATCCCTAGTCCACTTAAAGTAGGAATTTACTCCTACTGCAGAAATTTAATTCTGCTATATTTTCATTTCACCCGAGTAGGAATTTACTCCTACTGCAGAAATTTACTTCTGCGTGACATTTAGATTTGGTACTGCTACTGTGCTTGCACGAGCAAGTTGTGTTTTCACGTGACAGTTCATTGTCCAGAATACATGCATATATTAATTCATGCATAGCATTTATCTATAAAAGTTTACTCACTTGTTTAGCACTTGCTTAAACAATATTTTTTCTTCTTCTCTTTTAGAAACCAACATAGTGGCGAAATTGGAGTATTCCTGCATTGTTGCGAATTTTTTTTAATTTGTTGAATTATTTTTTTGAATTGTCATTCGGATTAGTGAATTATTGTGGTAGGCTAGGGCTAGTTTTAGGGATTGAATTTGCATAGGTTAAGAATACTGAATTAAAAGAAGAATTGAATTTGTGATATTAGTTTTAAGCATATATATTGAATAAAAATTTCATATTTGAATTAAGACAAAGCTGAGTTATCCATTTACAAACCGGCACCCCCTCCTGACGTTGAGCCCAGATCTCACATTGGTCCTTTAGAGCCGGATAACTCAGCTATTCAAATATAGAATTGAGAAAAATATTGCTTATCACGTCACAGTGAGACAAACTAAGCCTCTCCATTCAAAATGCCTACAGATGACGAATGCAGTATATCTGAAGCCGGGGACGAGACCATTAGCTCAGTATTAGAGTTGGTTGAATCCCAAAAAGAGGTCAAAGATTTAATGGAAGACCTATTTAAAAGGCATCAAAGAGAAGGCAGGAAAAAGACTGTCAAATCGACAGAGAAACGTTTACAAACGTTTACCGAATATTGGAAAGAATTCCAAACACGGCATAGGGTAATTCGAAAAAGAGCGACAAAGGAAGATCGCAAATTAGAATATTTCACGAAAGAGACATTTAGTGATGTACAGGAGTATTATATTGAAAAGGCAGCAAGCATGGAAGAAGACATCGACAAATTAGCACCAAAACCATCTGTCAGGAATCCTCCCAATACACAGCCAACATCTGCTAGCACAATGTCATGCAATAGCGAGAGACTCCCCAGAATCAAGCTACCAACATTTAATGGAGAATATTCTACATGGATCTCTTTCCACGATTTATTTAACTCGGTCATACACAACAATAATAATTTGAGAGACGTTGACAAATTGTACTTCCTAAAGACTAATCTGGTGGGAGAAGCCGAAAAACTGCTCAGACACTACGAAGTGTGTGATGCAAATTACCAACCAGCCTGGCAGCTACTAAAAGAACGCTATTCAAATAAGCGAATATTAGTGAATGTACAATTAAAAAAATTATTGTCTCTTCCATCCATAAGTCATGATACCGCCGACAATATCAAAAGGCTGCTAGACAATATAACTGAAGCATTACTAGCGCTACAAAATCTGGGAATAGACACCGACAATTGGGACCCAATAATTATATACTTGACGGTCCAAAAATTACACCCAGACACGCACCAATTATGGGAACAAAGCCTCCACAATAGCACCGATTTACCCCAATTAAAGACACTAAAAAAATTCCTAGAATCTCGTTTCCGAACATTAGAAATGATAGGAAACAAAACTACGTCATCAACGACACAGAGAAAACCATTCTCTCCCAAACCCACCTATGGACTCTTGAACAATACTAAGAGCTCAAAACAAATACACCCACCTACAAAAACATACGCTTGCAGCCATTGCAAAGGAAATCATATAATATTCCACTGTCCGATGTTCAGAAATTTGACCACCCGACAACGTCACGAAGTTGTCACAAATAAGCATTTATGTAAAAACTGCTTATCACCCAACCACAATTTAACAAATTGCACTAGCAACAAAAAGTGTTATCATTGCCAGAAAAATCATAACACATTGCTTCATTATGAGCAAAAACAGTCGGTGACAAAATCACCCAATCAATCCGCCCAAAAATTAAATATGGAAGCAAGTCCACCCGCCTGTAGAAATGATGAACAACAAGTTCAAAATTTTCTAACAGCAAACATGAAAAGAGCTCTGCTCTCTACAGCTCTGATCAATGTCACTGCTGCATCCGGAATCACGATGACATTCCGAGCACTAATAGATTCCGGGTCGCAAGTCTCTATTATGACAGAGAAAACCTTTAAGCGTCTCCAGCTTAAAGGATCTCCAACCACCCACCAACTTATCGGACTTGGTACAACTCCCACCAAGACAGCTTTAAAACAAGCAACTGTCACAATCAACTCAATACATACTAAGTTCAAAATAGAGAGCAATATGCTCGTGATAAGAAAAATCACTGAATTATTGCCAGCTCAAACCATCGAAGTGTCAAGTTGGAGACACATTATCAACCTCCCACTAGCAGACCCTAGATTCTCAGTTCCAGGAGAAATCGACATCTTGCTGGGAGCAGATGTCTATGCAGCCATTATCAAAAATGGCATAAGGAGAGGAGCTGGCAACACTCCAACAGCCCAAAACACTGAACTGGGCTGGATTCTGATCGGAGCAGTACCAGAAACTAAAAGCATGATAACTACCATGCTATCCACCCACACCATGATCAATACTGATTTAGACAGTCAGTTAAAAAGATTCTGGGAATTGGAGGAATGCTCTGCTGCACCAGCACTATCCCCAGAAGACCAGCTGTGCGAGAAGCTTTACCAGAAGACCACAAAGCGCCTGTCTTCTGGAAAATATGAGGTTAGTTTACCCTTCAAAGACTGCAGCATTCCCCAACTTGGGCAGTCTAGAAACATGGCTGTCAAACAATTCTTGCAGCTTGAAAAAAGATTCGCCAATAATCCTGAATTATTCAAATTATACAAAACTTGTATTGAGGAATACGACCATCTCAAACATATGAAACTTATCCCACATACACAATTATCAGCAGAAAATAAAGCATGTGACAAGATCACATACTACTATTTACCCCACCATGCAGTGCTCAAAGAGAGCACCACTACAAAGCTGCGAATTGTATTCAATGCATCTGCACGTACCTCTAATGGTAGATCATTGAATGAACAATTATTGATTGGACCTACAATCCAACCAACGCTTTGGACCACCTTATTGAGATGGCGTCTGTACAAATTTGCTTTCACTGCAGACATTGAAAAAATGTACAGGATGATTCAGATAAAACCTGAACATCAACATTACCAAAGAATAGTTTGGAGAAACTCACAAGGAGAAGAGTTAAAGGACTACGCTCTGACTACAGTTACCTTTGGTACAGCACCTGCACCATATCTTGCTATTAAAACTTTGCAGCAGCTAGCAAAGGATGAAGCAAGTAACTATCCCCTCGCTGCGAAGAGCATCATGCGCGACTTTTACGTAGACGATTTGGTCTCAGGCGCACACAGTCTAAACGAAGCTCAGCAACTACAACACGAGCTTATCGCAACCCTAGCCAAAGGAACTTTCAACCTACGCAAATGGACAGCTAACCATCATGAGTTACTCAAACATATACCACTAGAACACCGAGAGTTGAAAACAAATTTGGAATTCTCTGAACATGAGTCTATAAAAACTCTCGGCATTCATTGGTATCCATCTACCGACCACTTCTCATTCAAAACCAATGTTCCTGAGCCAAAACCCACGTATACGAAACGGATAATTTTATCTGAGGTTTCCTCTCTTTTCGATCCACTGGGATGGTTAGCTCCTTGTGTTATCACAGCCAAAATACTGATCCAAAAACTCTGGTTCTCAAAATGTGATTGGGACGATGCTGTGCCGACAGATATATCAAGAGAGTGGAATCAATTCAAAGATCAATTACACAACATACAGAAAATACAAATTCCACGATGGCTAGGCTATCAGCCTAACACAACAGCGATGGAGCTACATGGTTTTTGCGATGCATCTATTCATGCCTACTCAGCAGTTCTATACCTGAAAATACAGGAGAACTCTAGAGTCCAATTAATAACAGCAAAAACCAAAGTAGCTCCCATTAAACCAGTCTCACTACCACGTTTGGAACTGTGTGGTGCTGTCCTGCTTTCTCGGCTTATCAGACAAGTCAGCATCGATTTAGAACTAGAGAAAGTAAAGGTTGTAGCCTGGACAGACTCCAACATAGTTTTGGCATGGCTACACAAACATCCCTCCACATGGAAAACATTCGTAGCCAATCGCATCTCCGAAATCCATGAAAATATTCCACAAGCTAGTTGGAAACATGTCTCATCCAAAAACAATCCCGCGGATGTAGCATCAAGAGGCATTCTGCCAAGCATCTTAGTCTCTACATCGATGTGGTGGAATGGCCCAGACTGGCTACATCAAGATGAGGAATTCTGGCCTCAACAATCGTCAGATCTACAGACTCAATTAGAATATAAAAAATCAAAAGTTCTCACTAACATTATCGATGATCAAATGATTTTACTAAATAAATATTCTTCATTTCAAAAAACTATCAGAATAACTGCATACTGTTTTAGATTTATTAACAGCATGCGCAAAACAGATCCCTCTACTCAGTATTTATCTGTCTCCGAATTAAAAAAGGCAGAACGATGCCTAATTAAACTTCTCCAAAAAATCTGCTTCCCCTCCGAAATTGTTCAACTACAAAAAGGGCTTCCCCTTCCTAAAAAAAGTCGAATCCTGTCTCTCAATCCTATACTTGACTCTGAAGATATCCTACGAGTTGGAGGTCGTCTCACACAGTCTCAATTAAATTACGACCAACAACATCCAATCATCCTCCCTAATAACCATCACCTAACCAACATTCTGATAGATCATATTCACCTTTATACCCTACACGGAGGCACCCAAACAATACTGAGTACTTTAAGAAACCATTATTGGTTACTAAATGCACGCAATACGATTAGACATCGCATTCACAAATGTGTTGGCTGTTTTCGGTTCAACGCTAGACCTAGCTCTCAGCTAATGAGTTCTCTGCCCTCAGCTAGAATCAGTATATCGTTACCATTCCAACACACTGGGGTAGATTACGCAGGTCCGCTTGAAATGAAAACGTCAACACTGAGAGGAGCGAGAATAACTAAGGCTTATATTTGTCTGTTCGTTTGCTTGGCCACCAAGGCCATACATTTAGAGCTCGTCTCTGATTTGTCAACACCGGCTTTCATAGCCGCCCTGAAGCGATTTGTCGCACGGAGGGGCCTCTGCTCTCACATCTACTCGGACCGAGGCACCAACTTCGTTGGAGCTAACAGACTCTTACAGTCAAATTTAGAAAAATCGATCAAAGCAATCGAAACTGATCTAGCCAGCGAAATTGCAAACCAAGGTATATCTTGGCACTTTAACCCTCCTGCAGCACCTCACTTTGGAGGCTTATTGGAAGCCGGTGTAAAATCCACCAAGCGCCATCTTTACAAAACCATTAAAGAGGCGAAGCTCACTTACGAAGAGCTATACACTGTTTTAGTTCAAATTGAGGCATGTTTAAATGCCAGACCTCTTTCCCCTCTGTCAAACGATGCAACTGACTACAATATCCTCACTCCCGGACACTTCCTAACCGGTCGACATAACCTCACTACTTGTGAACCTCCCCCACTCAATCCTCTCCAACATCCTCTTAAAAGATGGCAACTTATCCAATCGCTCTCCTACAACTTTTGGAGACAATGGTCAAGAGACTATCTCCATACTCTGCATCAAAGACACAAGTGGAAAATTGAGAAGGAAAATCTAGAAATAGGTACTCTCGTTCTAATAAAAGACGACCAAATACCTATTGGAAAATGGCCATTAGGTAGAATAATAGATATCCATCCTGGCCACGACAACTTAGTACGAGCAGTAACTATCCAAACACCAAAAAATATTCTCACCAGACCAATTACAAAAATCTGCCCTCTCCCTTTAACATCTACCTCTCAATATTAATTTTTAAAATCCCCACCAAAATCCACTTCTCTCTGGCATTACTTAATCTCAAAACTTACCGTTATATTCGAATAAAAACGAGCTCAGAAACCGCCAAAATTCACTTCAATTTTGAAAAGTGACAAGTGCGCGTCGAGGTTTCAATTCGTTTTTATTTCAGTTGAGTATTTTTTGATTTTTTCTATTATCATGTCTGCCGCCGAGGAACTTTTGGAAATTTTCAACTCGGAATCTTTAGATTCCACCGACGTGGACATGCCACCCACTCCACCAGAGCTCGTAGCTCCTATAAAAAAGATCCGGCCGATCAGTCCACTACCTCCAACACCAAAAAAGGCAAGAAGGAGGATCAAATCAGCCATTGTCCGACCATCGCCTCCGAAGAAGGCACGGCAACAACTCAAATCTGCCATAATGCACCCACCATCCGAAGAAATTGTGCCTGTAAAAAAAATACGTAGGCCATTTGAAGCAAGGCCCGCTACAGCAGAACTAAAACGGCTTCAAAAGGAACCCAAGCCAAATGACAGCTTCGAATTTACATCAAGACCGAGGGAGTACTGCCCAGGAGTGCGGGTACAGACTCAGCCGTGGCTTCCTGCAGCAGCTACTAAAACTTCTAGACACATGCCAGAATTACTCGAAGTGGTGCCTAGTGGAAAGAGAAAAATAGCCGATATAGGGACCTCAACGAAGCCCAGGCAAGTACCTAATAGAAACTACAATCCACCATCGCAGGATGTTATACGGGAACCAATACCTCGATTAATGGATCTTCCAGTACATTTTCTAATACCAAAAACCACAACCAAAGGTTCCACAACATCACCTCTGCCATTGCAGGATATTCTACTGGAACCCCCAATGCAGTTTAAAGACCCAACAAGCAATCCTCCATCACCAAAGGATCTCTCATCAATCAACCAGGAACCATTACAACCAAGTCCAGGGATCCCAGTCGACCTGGTGGGACAAATCAAGGCTACTCCCATCATTATTAAATTGTTGGAAACTGCCCACGTGCCATGGGATGACATCAAATCAGCAAGGAAATTCTACAGATTTCGACTCCCTGGCGATGTCACCATAAAGGTCACCAAGAAAAGGGACATTATACACTTCAATTTATAAAAACTAATATTTTATTGAAAGAGCATCTCCCCTACATATTTTTTCACTTGTCTTGAAGGCTAACGATAGATTAATTATTTATTATATTCCCTTTTTTTTTTAGGCGGGAGGATGTTCAGCCCACATATAAAATCCCTCGATGCAGCTTCCTTCCCTAGTTTGCATTTCCTAAAAAGAAACAAAAAAAAGAAACACAAAGAATTTCAACTTAAAATAATTTAAAACAAAAATACTTATCTAATATAAGGGAACTTCCTCCCTTTGGTCCAACGCCGTCCTGGGGCTTGCTCCATGATATTTCACCTGAAAATAAACAAAAAATCTTATAAATAACTAATAAAATTAATAAATATTACAAACTTACCAAAAATCGCACTTCGCTGCGATTATTTACATTCTTTAATGTCATCAACATGACATTACACAAATCAGCTGCTGTCGCTCTCGCCGCAATAGAAACGAAACTATGAAATTAGCGTTGCCAGGGCAACGCATGTTTGAAGCAACAAAATAGCGGTTTGCGGCGGCTATAAATAAGCAGCGAGCCGCAGCAGAATCATCCATTCCTAGTTCAGAATTTAATCTGAACACATCAGAGTTTAATCTGATTTTTCCAACTATCCTAAAACCTTATTTGCTTCCATCTAAGTAGGAATTTACTCCTACGGCAGAAGTTTAATTCTGCTGATATTCCTTTCCCACCTAAAGTAGGAATTTACTCCTACTGCAGAAATTTAATTCTGCTTATATTCTGTCCCCACCTAAAGTAGGAATTTACTCCTACTGCAGAAATTTAATTCTGCTAATATCCCTAGTCCACTTAAAGTAGGAATTTACTCCTACTGCAGAAATTTAATTCTGCTATATTTTCATTTCACCCGAGTAGGAATTTACTCCTACTGCAGAAATTTACTTCTGCGTGACATTTAGATTTGGTACTGCTACTGTGCTTGCACGAGCAAGTTGTGTTTTCACGTGACAGTTCATTGTCCAGAATACATGCATATATTAATTCATGCATAGCATTTATCTATAAAAGTTTACTCACTTGTTTAGCACTTGCTTAAACAATATTTTTTCTTCTTCTCTTTTAGAAACCAACATAGTGGCGAAATTGGAGTATTCCTGCATTGTTGCGAATTTTTTTTAATTTGTTGAATTATTTTTTTGAATTGTCATTCGGATTAGTGAATTATTGTGGTAGGCTAGGGCTAGTTTTAGGGATTGAATTTGCATAGGTTAAGAATACTGAATTAAAAGAAGAATTGAATTTGTGATATTAGTTTTAAGCATATATATTGAATAAAAATTTTATATTTGAATTAAGACAAAGCTGAGTTATCCATTTACAAACCGGCACCCCCTCCTGACGTTGAGCCCAGATCTCACAGTGGTACTTCTGCATTTTTGCTCAGAGGATTGATTCCGCAGCACAAAATGCCTGGCAGCTCCATAAGAAAAGTGGCGGTAAGCTGCAACAGTTGGCCTTTCGAAGATGTATGGTGAAAAACATCTTGGGTTCATTTGGTGGAAAGAAACCAAATACTTCCAACATTAGATCATCATCTTATGGTATTGACGTTAGTTTTGAGAGAGTGGATCATTTGGTCGAGGTCCAAATGAAGCAGACACGCTGCGCTCACTGTTATACTAAATGTACAACGCGGTACAAAATGTTTTATTGAGTACCACACCAAAAACTAATTACATAATTTTTTCAGTTACTAATTTATAACGAATTTGCTCTTAATATTGTTATGAATTTAATTCATTTAAAAAATAGAAGAAAACAAAAATATAAATAAATTACATATATTTTTTTTTTAAATCATCGGGACGAACGTCGAACGTCCTATATATAGGACACGTGTTTTCCAACAAACTATCAGAATATTTTTACTTAAACAAATTTATTTTGCATTCTTAGATCAAATTAAACCAAAACACAAGATTTCCATAAGTTTTACCATCTAAAATTTCTCCCGGGATATCTGGATTAATACCAGCCGATAGTACTATTATGTTTTATCAAATTCAAAAATTGTGACCAAGCATTACATCTACCTCTATCTGTTCTGCTTGTTTATAAATACGTTAAAATTAACGAATGCAGGCTCAAAATTTGTTATTCCAAAAATAGGATTTGTATTATTCAATTTTAGAAAAAAATCATAACTGATTAAATTTTTGTGGGATTAATGTGTTACTATTGATAGAGTTCACTTCTGTCAGCACTAACAATTAAAATTAAATCAGCCAACCCGCCATCGCGCCCTGTACTAGGACACCACCTGATACTTATAGCTGTCAATAACCGAATGCTCTTGCTCGCTTTTTGTTTATCTAACCTCTGTATTTCTATTCTACTACTACTGCTCATTCGTTTCACATTCACACATACGCATTCCAATTCTACTGTTCTTCATTTATACAGGGTTACCAGGACAGCGCATCAAATAGCTCCTAGTCACGATGGCGGGCTGCCAGATCACTATTAAGTGGATCTCAGTTTTTTAATGCTACACGAGGGCTTTCCGTGATTCTCTCATTCTGACCTTACAGTTCGGCCATCCTACCATGTCACTGTCCCCAGTGACGTGCTTTCTCTGTCTAATTGGATTCGTGTAGGTCCAGGTCGTAATCCGACCCATCGGTCAAATCCGGTGCCTAGACATACAGCTCACCGTTTAGACGTTAACACTTACAAATATTCACACAACCCTTCACAGAGCTTGCTGCATCAGTCAACATAAAATTGACCAACCTCACACCTTGGTATTCAGTATTCATTACCCTTATTACTATTGGAAATACTCACCAGCGGTTACAACGGAATCCAAGTGAAGGCGTGTCGAGAGAGATTAGTGAATGCAATGCGTTGCGAGCCGATGTATGCCGTGGTGTCTTTCTGATGCCTATTTCCTTTCCCTTCCTAACACTCTTATACTTCTATTATATATATTATTATTATACCAAAATAACAAAATTAAATAAATTCCATTTCTTTTGTTTGTTTTTGTTAAACTAATTACTTCATTTTTCTTATATCTATTTATCTTTTTTTTAAATTTCTGAATACAAATTAATTAACTTGTTTTTTTTTTTTTTTTTCTTAGGCTTCGTCACTTTCCCCTTCGCCTAACCTCACAATTTCCGACTCTATCCCGAAACCCTCTTCGCTTGACTCTAACTCTTGCAGATTACAAAACGGTTTTATGCGTTCTGCAGCGTGAATCGATCGATATGGACGTGTCGCAATCTGCACCGCCGGAGGATCTGATAACAAGTATCGTCCCTGATTCAGAACTTTCTCCACCTGATAAGGCTTTTTGGTAGATGTTTTCTTGGTTACCCGGTTACCGGATTATCGCATTTGATTAAAACCAACTCTCCCTCTTCATAGACCCTTGGAGCTCTCCTTTTTGTATTTTGCTTTTCCGTTTGCTTACGTCTACAAATTTCTATTCGATTTGCTGCCCTTTCGCGCAGCTCTGTTAACGAGATACTGTCCATTTTATCATCCACAATTTCGTTATTTAAAACTGCTGTGAGATCGTTATGCAGAACACGCCTCGGTTCAAATCCCAACAACAGCTTTTGAGGTGTTTGATCTGTAACTTTATGAGGCAGACTGTTTAATCCCCATTGTATGTCTGCTAAATGGGTATCCCAATCACGACCATCAACTCTGACTGTACTAGCAGCAATAGCCTCCGAAACTGTACGGAAATATCTCTCTATTTGACCGTTAGCTCTCGGAGTTTGAACCGCTGACTTGCAATGAGACATGTGATTCTCATCGCAATACTGTTCAAATGACTTTGAAGTGAATGCGGTCCCTCTATCTGTTATGACCTTGGCAGGAGTACCAAAATACTGGGAAAGATCTTCTAGAACCATAATAACACAATTTGTTGTAGTATTGCGTACTGGTCTTAAAATAACAAATTTAGAAAACGCGTCAATAATTCCAATTATGTACATGTTCCCTTTCTTACTCTTGGGATACGGCCCAAGATGATCAATATGAACAACATTAAATGGAATAGGCTCTGTTCTAAAACAATTCAGTTTAAAATTTGCTTCATCTCTACCTCTCTTGTTATACGCACAATGAATACAATTATCTATGTATTTCTAACAAATACCTTCAGTTTCGGAAACCAATAAGTACGTCGAATATGTGAGACAGTTCTGTCTAGACCTAAGTGACCTAACCCGTCATGTGAAGTTTTTACGATATGCCATCGTATTCCTTTTGGCACTACAAATCTTAAGCCCACATCAGTTTTGTAGTATAATTTTCCCTCCCTTAATTCATATTTTTGTTTCATTTCTTTAAACTTTTTGTGTTTCCTATCCGACATAATTTCAACAGTTTCCTCCAGCTCTTTGTCCTGCCTTTATAAGGCCACCACCCAATCCGACTCAGTTAATGAAACAACCATGACTTCTTGCCTCGCCTCTTCTACATCGTGTCCTTCTGACATGGCCGTCCTACTCAAAGCATCCACATGGGCCATTTGTGGTCCAGCTTTGTGCTCAAGGCTGAAATCAAACTCCTGGATTTTTAACCACCAGCGAGCTATCCTGGGAATTATATCTTTCTTAGTCTGAACCGTGTTGAGCGAAGCACAGTCAGTAATTACTTTAAAACGTTTACCTAATAAATATTACTTGAATCTTTCCAGGCTTGCTACTACCGCTAGCGCCTCCAGTTCATAACTATGAAATTTACTCTCATTCAAAGTTGTTTTGCGACTAAATTACGAAACAACTTGTCTAGTTCCATCATGTAGTAATTGCATTAAAATCCCCGCTATGCCCTTAGCACATGCATCTGTATGCAACTCGTGGTCACAGTGTGGATCATATAGTGCTAGTATAGGGCTTTGTGATAATTTTTCTTTTAGCTCCTCAAAAGAAGTGCGCTCGATTTGTGTCCACCGGTGAATGGGTATCTGATAGTACCCACTGGCTAAGTCCAGTGAAGTAAAAATAGCTCCACCCCTCATTTTATTCAAACACTCTTCAATGTTTGGAGTAGGAAAATGTTCCCTTTTAGTTAGTGCATTAATTCGACGGTAGTCAACACACATACGATACGTCCCATCCTTTTTCTTAACGAGTAGGGCAGGGCTGGCGTACTCCGACTGTGACTTCTCAATAATATCGCTGTCCAACAACTGCTGAACAATTGATTTTAACTGTTCATCTAAGTGATAGGGAACACGGTACGGCTTGTAACGAACAATGTCTTTCTGTTTTAATTCTATACAAATTGCGATCCAATCAGTAACGCCTAATTCACTGGTATCTACTGCAAAGCAATTCCTGTTTTCATTAACCATTCTTAGCAATCTATAACTAATATCAGTTGTAGCCAAATTACCCACCTTTATGTCTTTCATTTCTATTGGTCTTTTTGTTATAACCATCTGTTTCCTTTCGTTCAGCGAATTCTGCTTGCTAAAACTATTTTCCTCTTCTGCTGTCTCATCTTTCAACAGTTCTAGCTTTTTCCAACTTGTCACCACTCGAATTCCTGGTCGATTCAAGAAATTCTGCCCCACAATCATTGGAGCTTCCCGACCTCTTCTTCCAAGCGCTAATACTTCGTAGAAGTATGTATGTCTCTATGGTTTCACCTACGGCCCGTTTCCTATTCATTAATTTTGAATGTATAGATGCTTCATCAACACCACTCGGAAATCCCTGAAGAAACTCAGCTCGAAACTTCCCCCAACTATCTCCTACGCCCTGACGACTTTGGTGCCAAAACCTCGCCGCACCTTTGAGTCGGATTGAAGCGTATAGAAGCAGCGTTCTTTCTTCCCAACCATAAATTATCCTCAAATTTTCTACATAATCTATCCACTCCTGAGCATTAAGACCATTCATATCTCCAGGCGAAAATTCAGGAATTATGGCTGCCACTTCCCCCATTGCTAATCGCGGAAAAACTGACTGGCTTGGCAACGCCTCACTTTGATTTAATTCAATGACTCAACGTCTGACACACGATTAACCCTAACGACTTTTCCTGGACTCGGGACAGAAGCATCTATCTCCCTTTCACTACGGAGAAAGTGACGCCTTCTCTTTCTACTTTTATCCATTTTTGTATTTAAAAAAAAAACGAAACCGTTACAATTCCTAACTATATATATGATATTCTTTATACTCTAAGTTAAGAATAATAAAACAAGGCAAAAGAAAATAGAACAAAACTAAACACTTAGCTGCTAATTTTCTTGATGCTTCTCGCTTGATGCAACGGCACTCGCACTCACTTTTTCACCTCTCTCCAATGACACAAAACAGTTTCTTTCACAATTTATTTCACCGTTTTTTTTTAGACAGGCTTTATTCCAAATAAAAACCGCACAATTATTTAACGATTCAAAAATATTCTATGCGACCACGACTTTTTTATCCTTGAACAGGTAAATTACAATAATATGCTCTCCGTAAGGTTATCAGAAATCACCGTCCAAACTGCGCGCTTTGCTTGCACTGCACAACATGTTAATAACTTGTTGGGACATGCGCGTACAACACAGTGGCCAGACCCCCGTATTGATGTGTTGTCCACTCACACTTCTGTATGAGTCAGACACACAATTAGGTGGTATCTGCGAACCAATATTATATGTACGGGCACCCTCAACACACGTATCCTGCAGGCACGAATCACTATCCCACTTCTGAAAATGATAGAGTTCACTTCTATCAGCACTAACAATTAAAATTAAATCAGCGAACCCGCCATCGCGCCCTGTACTAGGACACCACCTGATACTTACAGCTGTCAATAACCGAATGCTCTTGCTCGCTTTTTGTTTATCTAACCTCTGTATTTCTATTCTACTACTACTGCTCATTCGTTTCACATTCACACATACGCATTCCAATTCTACTGTTCTTCATTTATACAGGGTTACCAGGACAGCGCATCAAATAGCTCCTAGTCACGATGGCGGGCTGTCAGATCACTATTAAGTGGATCTCAGTTTTTTAATGCTACACGAGGGCTTTCCGTGTTTCTCTCATTCTGACCTTACACTATATATTTTCACACTGTCAATTACAAACTTTGGTGCCCAAGGTTCGCCGGAGCAGATTGTACCTCTGTATGCATTCTGGTAGCAGTGAAAAACTCCCTTTTCTCTAATTGATGAACTCTTTCTTTATTTTACACGTAGTGCTTTTGGTGCAATATGCATTTTTAATCTAACACAATACTATTACTTTTATTATACCACTAACTTAACAATCACCACTTGATATAGTCAGGAATAAAACTTCTGCTGTGTAGAATTTTCCTTTTGACGACACCTAAAACAACCGAGCTGATCACTTCTTGTTGTCACTGTCCCGAGCAAAAAAACTTAAAAAAGAGAAAAACTCGAATAATACTCAAGAGAATTTCTTCCTCGTCGAAATAACCGCGAGGCGACTCCGACCACAATTTCCTGATAAGGGCTTTTACGGTGAAGACTTGATAGTTTTCGTCTCCACCGAATAAAATTTATTTGCCTGATATGTATGTACATACGTACATACATACGTACATACATAATGTGTGGGGCTTTTTGCTATTGAAACGACTTGGGTTGAAATTTAAAACTTTTATTTTTCCTAAGTCTTTTTGTGGGAATATTTTTATTATTTTTATTCGAAAGAGTTCTAGTCTGGGAAGTAGATAAGCTAACCATGTAAGTAAATTAAATAATTATAATTTTTTGAATTACCCTTTTTAGGTATACAACAGTGACTTCTTTTGTCAAAAAATAATCAGGTATATAAAATTAAAAAATTAAAATAATTTTTTTTTAATTTATGATATCTCTTTCGACTGCACATGAAAAATAATAAAATATATCAAACACTAGTACAGATTGATTAGAATAACGTTTTGATATCGAAAGAAATCAATGCAAAAGTGCATTTTCTGAACTAAGTTCTATCCCACCGAATAAGTTGCAATATATGAAGACCGACAGTAAATTTTCATATAATGCGATTTATTTGATCAATTCGAAAACTTTGTGCTCGGTAAAACGCCAGTTTGTAAATTATGTTATAAAGGTTGAAATAATTTGCAGATATTTCTAGAAATTGGAAAACAGATTTTGAAATTCCGTTATAAAAAAATACAGAATCATTTATAAATTAACTCCTGGTTGAGGAGATTTTGTTTGTGAAGTCAACCACTTTTCGATTAAACTTGTACTAACTTCCTCCTTGAACAGTAAAGGATCCAGTATGTCCTTTTAAAATACCAGCTGTATTTGTTTTTTAAATAAAATAACACAAAGGTATAAACATATCATTTAGGACTTATAACTTCTATCTGCGCATCACACATATAGTCCAAACAGGTTAAATCTGTACGATATCCTAAAACTTAACATATATAACATATATATATATATATATATATAACTTTTCATAACACACTAGAATGGAGAATTTTCTCATTTTGTAAAATACCGGAAAGTAGACTCAAACTCCATTCATCCAATAAGCTTCCACCATCCAGACCTCTGACAAGGCTACCAACAGCTCCCTGTCGAACAAACAAAGCCTATAACTAGACCACCACCAACGCAACCCCGCACTCCAACAATAACAAGACCTCCAACAAGGCCTTCGATAACCTATCTTCCTCCAACTTCACCTCGCGCTATAACGGTAGAGAAAATCATATTACTAAATGCCTAGGTCAGATAGTTAGTCAATACTATACCCAGATTAATTATCTCATCACAAAACTGACTAGTAGTGCTAGTCAGTGTGATAGATGGAAAATTTTATAATGGCTTTAGTTTTGTCAGAATTAAGGAGAAACCCATTATTACTTGCCCAAGTATAAGTGTTTTTAAGGTCTCTATTACTAAAATTATTAAAAGTAAAACAGTTAATGTTTTCTTAACTTAACATAATGGTAAACAGGTCAACCCTGCCAGTCACAATTGACCCATAAATCTAGATGTTTTCGCAGAGATGAAAATTGCTTGAACGTCGCAAGAGTCATAATACGTCCAAAAAGTTAGTACATTTCAATATTCCTTCAGACCACACCACAACATCAGCCAGTCAACATTGTTCCAGTAAATCGGTCTTGTTATTGTCATACAGAACTTTGGACTTTTCAATACATAATCCTAGATACAAAAAAAAAAAAAAACAAAAACATAAATCATCCAACTTGTTTACTTTACTTGACTGTGCGAATGTAAAAGACGATACCAAATTACCAGTCACTTGGCAATCGAAAATCTTTCTGATAAGGCTTTAATTTCCATTACTTCATGTTTCTTACCATTCCAAGCAGCCGTGATCTATTTTTAGATATCGAATATCACGATCACTGTTGTTTATAAAGGCTTTTTAATCCACAACTTACATTATAGTCAGTGATGTATTCAGGAGGTGTCATGAGCGGGGGGCGGCAACCTTTAAAAAATTACAGTAAAAATATTTAAATAATTTTGTTATTTGAAGAAATTTATTTTTTATTTTATAGTGTTTTTATTGATATAAGTCAACTACAAAAAATTATACAAAATATTTTTATTACAAAACTTAAAAAAATAAAAATTTATTTCAATGAATGTTATTGTATGCATGTGATGTATGTGTATAGGTTTTTCTCGGAATTTGAAATTGGGATCACAGCTTTGGGTGATCCAAATCACTCGAGATACGCTTCCTAAGCCACGAAGCAGACTCCCTCACTACCACATCAGAGCACTAACTTAGTCCTAACTCGTAACATTCTAAAATATTTGCAGTGTTCTTATGTAAAACCACTGACATGTATAATATGGACTGACAACGTCAATAGAAATACACTGCAGAAAACGGACTAACTTCTATATAGCGTCCTCTTTTGGTCTAAGCACCAAGTAACGACTGAGAGAGAACTGTAAACAACAAATAAATAAGTGGGTTCGTCGAAATAAATGTTTTTAAATAAATTATTTTGGTTAATTAGTGATAAAAAGTGTGGCAATATAGTCATACATACTCAACAGAAAGAAAACATATCCTACAGATTAATATCAGTTGTTTCCGCTAAAGAAATTGGAACTCTTACATTAAAAACCATAAAACCCTTATTTGCTTTACTCGGCTCCGTGCGCATTTTTTAGATTATTCGACTACGAATTTGTTTACTTTACTCGGCTGTGTGAACATTATTAGGCTGTGCGAATTTGTTTCTGCAAAGAATCAAGCTTTACAGGCTTTTATTAATTTACATTACTTATCTAAGTCAACATGTCTCCCTACATTAGTTGTTGGTGTTGTTGTTGCAAATTTCATAACATGGTGCAATACTGAATATAGCCTGGTAGAAAAGTTGTGTGAGCGTGTGAGAGCGCGGGCGTGTTTGTGTGTGGGCCTGAGCGTGCGTGCGTGCGCGCGTGTGCCTGTGTGTCGCTGCGTGCACGTGTGTGCGTGTGTGTGTAGGAGAGGGATAGAGAGAGAGTTTTGGCCTAATTAAATTCATGTAGAAAATGTGTAAACAAAATGCTGAGTCAAGCAGCAAAATGCAGCAACTTTAAGGGGCTGTATCTTCTGAAGGGATGACAATCCAGTGGAAAGGGGGTTATATTTGGAGTCTATATAATTAGGTGAACAGCCGGCGCTGTAAAGAGAAATAACGATATTTTTACATGTGTATGCGTGTGTGAGATTTAAATTTTATCTGCAACTTGAACTGCTCATTGGGGTGGCACCACATGCCGCCGAATAGCCATAAGAGAATTTGACAGGACATAGCAAGGTACAAACAGCACCTTAGCACAACTTCCCCACAAAGGGGGGCACCTGAACTATGAACAAAACGTGCAAAACCTCCCCACAAACCTCACATAAAATACAAAAGCATCAACCAGTTCCACCAGTTCCCCACAGCTGACACCATCTTCGCTGTTAGGAGTTAGGACTAAGTTAGTGCTCTGATGTAGTAGTGAGGAAGTCTGTTTCTCGAGGGATTTGGATCAACCAAAGATGAGATCCCAAATTCTGAGAAAGACCTATACACATACATCACATGCATACAATAACAGTCATTGAAATAATGACTTATATCAATAAAAACACTATAAAATAAAAAATAAATTTCTTCAAATAACAAAATTAATAAAATATTTTTACTGTAATTTTCTAAGGGTTGGGCGGGGAGGGGGGCTCATGACCCCTCTGGAATACACCACTGACTATAATGTAAGTCGGGGATTAAAAAGCCTTTATAAATAAGAGTGATCTGATATTCGATATCTAAAAACAGAGCACGGCTGCTTGGAATGGTAGCAAAGATGAAGTAATGGAAATTATAGCCTTATCAGAAAGATTTTCGATGGCCAGATGGCTGGTAATTTGGTATCGCCTTTTACATTCGCACAGTCAAGTAAAGTAAACAAGTTGGATGATTTATGTTTTTTTTTTAATTTTGTATCCAGGATTATGTATTGAAAAGTCCAAAATTCAGTATGACAACAACACGACCGGGTTGCCCTATTTACTGGAACAATGTTGACTAGCTGATGGTGTGATTGGTCTGAAGGAATATTGAAATACACTAACTTTTTGGACGTATTAGGACTCTTGCAATGTTCAAGAAATGTTCATCTCTGTGAAAACATCTAGATATATGGGTCACTGGTCACTGGCAGGGTTGACCTGTTTACCATTATGTTCGGTTATTATACATTTGCGTTTATTTTCATTAAATGTCGCCTTCGAAAGACAAGACTTTAGGATGAGTTAAGAAAACAATAACTGCTTTACTTTTCATAATTTTATTAATAGAGACCTTAAAAGCACTTATTCCTGGGCCTACATTTAGAAACGACACGTAAAGCTCTCCTAAACACAAGCCGCACTTAGCCTCGTGCTTTCACAGGACAACTACTTATTATATGTGATATTGTACAATCGCTTATACTTAATAGTTTATTAACCTCGCTATAATTTTAATAATTTTTTATCAAAAATAGTACTCCAAGTTATACTACCAGATCTATTCACTGTGGGAAAAATCCACTCCCAGTCCAAAGTTTGGAGAATCGACGGTATTCAATATTTTCACTCAAACTTCCCTTACACACTTATATGTTGAAAGCCCGTACCCGTGCTAAGAATTTAACAGACAATCTGTGCTACCGAGCCAGGTCGTTAATAACTCTATTAGCCGAACTGATGAAAGATGCATGACCTTATAAAAGTTGGGAAGGCCGAGACAGCCTCATATAATTTATAATAAAAAGCTAAAAAGCTTTTGGAGCATATTCTCTATCACGCAATGATTGTGAGTGGGGCTATACAGTCTATTCAATCTATATCTAAAATAAACTAACTGGCCACATTTCTTATAGCTTCAGGAATGGTTAAACTGTTGCATAAATTTGTTAATTCCCGGCTTATGAAACCTTGCCCTTCGGACTAAACTGATATTTTCGCTCAAACAAACCTACAGAAAATATGCCCTTTAAAAATAAAGTCTCAATTCAGTAAGAGCTCGGATGCTTCATTTGTTAGGAAAATTTCATATCACTGAGGGCTTTCCTAGATGAGCTATACACTGTAAGTACAATACATTCACATACATCCATTTCTGATAGTTCTGGCTATAAATAAGAAAAGTGGGTCGTTGCATTTCTTTTGAGTTCATTTTCTAGATTAGATCACGACTACCTTTTAATAGGACATTGCTACATAGATATACACATGTATGTGTGATATTACGACCTTTCAGAAAAGTGAGGTTAACGAGAGACATACAAGTACCTTAGTATTCAATTTTGAAAGCACACTTTCATCGTTTTAAGATGGCAAGCCATTATACCCGCAGCATGTAAATGAAGAGGGAAAGAAAGGATTGAAAGCTCCTCACACTTGACATTTTTACTTTGCCTTTATGTAAATTGTTCTGTTGAAATATTGCTAACAATTCAAAGAAGTCGTGGCTATTTCCTTTCAAGTGTAAATGAATGTATCCTTAAAGGATGAAAAGACTAAACAAAGAGCTTTGTTTTTGGTAGGATATTTTTTAAAGGGGTCGTTTGCATATCACCAATTATGTAACCGTTATTATCTCTGAGATGTTACTCTTGGTCGTACCTAGACGTCTTCCGTATACGTACATTACAACTCGTAGCCAAATTGTTTTATGCCGATATACCGTTGAAGGGTAACCAATTTGAATATAAGTTATCAATGTAACTAAAAGAATAAGAAGAGTTAGGGCTAATGCCACGGATACCAACAGATTACTGAAGGAGAACTTCAAATTGTCATTTAGTTGTTGTCGTGCAAGCAGTAAGACATATTTAGATTGCATTGCTCTTGAGTGACCAGCCAACATGGCTGTTAATATAGCTCGAGGAGTTATGTACAATTCTTTAGTTGATCCCTTTTTAAAATACAAACAGTAATAAGTTCTATTGCAGTGAAGCTATTCGATAGAACATCCTAGCCTGGACATAGAGAGCCTACCGGAAACCACTAAGGAAAATAACTTTATCTCTATTCTACTTGATGATGAACTAGGGCGTTTCCTTCGGTATGTTTGATAAATGAAAGGACTTGCAGCTGATTTTTTACATAGGGATGATGAAATATAAGTTTACCAAGATTGCACTCACTGTTCCGGAAATAAGCTTCACTACGACTTTGCCAAGTATTCAAAGTGATGAAATTACAAACTATGGCCTACAATTTAGAGACAACTGGAGAGAGTGCGTACAACTATATTTAAGAAGTTTGGTGAGCGAAAATTAAGCAGAATCGGACGGGCTGTTCGAAGAAGCAATTTATGTTCATAAGCATTCTCTTTATGCTGGAAGTTAGACTAATGGAAGTCCTACGGGCAAAAGTAGACCTACTAAGAAGTTAGGATACAGATGAACAAAACTGGAAATTTTTCTCGTTTTCAACAAAGAAAGAAATATATATAAATCAGGCTGAGGATGGGGTAAAATACTAATAAATTGAACGATTATTTATGTAATGTAAAAGAATAAAAAAATAAGTTTTCATTTGGAGTGGGGTCGTCTGTAGCCCTATTCTTTATTTTTAAAATGTTTTTCCTTAATATATCTATTAAAAAAAATTAAGAATAAAGTAAATTCGTACCCTTGTAAATAATTTTAAAACAAATGAAATGTGAGTTTTCACGCAACACTTATATCTTTTTGGATTAGTGGGATAGTATGACATATAGTTTTTCAGCAAAATAAAAATCTGTTACTAATATGTTGAAATGCTGTATAAATTTTTTAAGTACTGAGAGAACTATTCGGGTGGCAATACCATTTTGTATTTTTCGACTTCTTCAAACATTATGAAAGTTGAATCGTGTGAGATTTGTTGCTCATCCACTTCAATGCAAGTGTGGCTATACTTAATTAACTACAAATATATCCTGCAAAATAACCAAAATATCGCTTTAACCGAAGTCCAGTTGTCGGAACTTATTTAGTAAAGGTACATTTAAGTTCGCCCCAGAAACGGAGTGGAGTTTGCGTGAGAAACGTATAGAAGGAAGAGAACTGGAAATAAATTCTGTTTGAAATTCGCAATTATCATTTTAAGTAATTCAATATATTTAATGGAAGATAGTTTTTGAAAGCCCTTATACATTGAATCGGAGTGGGATGGTGATTATTACCCACCTGCTTTCTTATTGTTGCCAAGACTTTTTTGAGGCAATCCTGATTTATTCTTCGAGTTAAGAGAAACTGGAATCCTAGATTCTTTAACTCGTTCGCTACCAGCCGTCACATATGTGTGAGAGAGAGGATTGTTATCATAGCCCGTCGCCACATATATGTGACAGACACTTTTGGTCAATTTATGAAGACTTGTTGAAACGCGTTGTGTTTCGAACCGAATTATGAAGTTCTAAAACGTTGAAGAATGTGCAAGTGAATTAAAAAGTACAACAGCTTCTTTAGCCAAATTATTAAGTATAAGTACATAGAAATATGTAAAATATACAAATATTATTATAACTTTAAACAGAATATTATCCTTCAACAAAATGAAAAAAATTATTTACTTATTTCTTCTCACAATTTATTTTCGTAATAACAATGAATTGCTTTATTTAGTTGACTGCTAAAATTTTTTTTTTATTCTGGGTCACTAACGCACCCAGGATTTAGTTTGGTGGGGATCATAGGTGTCCCAAGTCCTAAGAAGTCGGAAAAATAGGGCTTTAAAGTCGTGACCTGCACCCGTCTGAGCACTTAAGGACTGCTGTTGTATATTTAAAGGTTTTATTTTATTTTATCGAACTTTGTAATAATATACAAACTAGATTTTATACATACTTTGTAAATTATTTTAAAAGCTGACAGTCTGGAGGGGGACCGATCCCGTTCGTCCACCTCTCGGTGCGCCACTGTTCTGGGTACCGACTTTATTAAAGATTTTATTTTGGACAGCATTAAGGTTTTTATTGTGGGTGTTGGCTGCAATAAGAATACCTTACTAACAAACAACTACCTTATTTAGTTGACTGCTAAAATAAAGATTTTTATTCAAGGTACCGACTGGATTAAAGATTTTATTCGGACAGCAATTAAACTGAAGATTCTTTTTGTAATATCGACTACACAAACAATATCTTACTAATCACTACTTTATTTAGTTGACTGTTAAATTAAAAATTTTTATTCTGGGTATCTACCGAATTCTAGATTTTGTTTTGGCTCGCAAATGAACTAAAGGTTCTTATTGTGGATAACGACTTTAATATTGTTATGTTAGTATTGATGTGATTGATGTGTTATGTTGGTATTGATGTGAGCTACCCTCCCGATATAAAATTGTCACTTGAACGACAGCTTTCAACGAGACCAGAGCAGCGTGTTAAATAGATAAAATAAATTTTGTTAAAAGGTAAAAACATTGTTTAAATTACGGTCCTTCGGAAATTCTATAAAATTCGTCAACAGTCAAAAAGGCTTGACTTAACACTGGGTATCGACTGGATTAAAGATCTTATTTTAGCTAGCAAGGCTCTTATTGTGGATATCGACTGTAATAAGAACAATGCTAATAAACTACTTTATTCTGGATAACAACTAAAGGTCCCAAATTAAAATAAAATAGAAAGCCAATTTGATCGAGTGCCCAATACTAAGCTGGTGTGTATATTGTCAGTAAATAAATTGAGTTATATCTAAATATTCCTTTTATAAATATTGAATTTAGACTTGTAGACAAATTATAAACTATGTGTACTGTCATTGAAGAATACCGCAATTAAGATCTATATTTTACATCAAATCAAGTCATAGCCTCTATTGAATTTAAAGTTCCAATTTAAGTGTGAATTATAGTATTAGAGTTGGTGGACCGGAGAATAAAACCACAAAATTATTGACTTTGAAGCAGGAATATGATTTCTAACATATAAATCCATTTATTACGTGTTCGCTCTAACTACGGGCAGAACAGTCTGATCAGTTAATACAATTTAGTTATGTTATGCATGTTTTATGAATATATCGAATAATCATTTCTGTTTTATGCGTTCTAATTGAAGGAACTTTTCAACACTTATACATCTTTTATATTTTTATTTATTTATTTCAATCTACGGAATAAATTCTACAGATTACAAGAAATTTATACAAACACATCCAGATTTAAGATTACTAGTGAAAAATACAAAGATTTTAATATAAGGGAATGTTGAAAGTCACTTATCTGCCTCTTTAAATATCCCACCAACCGAAAAGCTTTAGATGTAATGCAACCGATATGCACTTTTAAAGATATTTTGTTATCGAATATTACATCTATATCAGTTATACTTTAAGGACTGTCAAGAATAACATTTCTGGCACTATAACGAAAGCATATGGGATATGCCAAATGGTCAAAAGACCTTGCTTTGAATTTTGAAACATTTAGTTCGAATAAATTCGCCATACACCAAAATTTCAAACTAGTCATATTCTGTTGAAGCTCCATGCAATTACTAAAGTTATGTTAGTTATAACAAGCTTTGAATTATCTGCAAAATAAGGCAGTTAGCAAATGAGAAACAGGAGATAATATCATTGAAGAAAACAATGAACAGAAACCCAAACGGCTTCCTTATGTAAAGGGCTCTCCAATAAGAGGTGTTATTTTAATTAGCCCGCTATTTCGGTAGATGTCAATTTTGCAGCTGTCATTTTTTGACATTTGATAAGTAGAAACTACGCCATTAATAAAAATGGAACGACACACGATTCAACAACGCATTGAAATTATTAAAGTTCACTTATAAAAATGGTGAAAATGTGGCAGAGACGGTTCGTAAACTCGAACATTTTTGGGTCGTCGTGAAGCACCTTGTCGGACCGCAATAGAGAAATTGGTAGAAAAATTCGAGCTATCGGGACAAGTTAGTGATGTAAAGAATAAAACCCGTGCACGTCGCTCAAGAACAGCCGAGAATATTGCTGCTGTAGCCGAAAGTGTTGAAGAAAACCCAGGTTTGTCCACTCCTCGTCGTTCTTTGGATTTAGGCATTCCACAAACGTCATTACACCGTATTTTGCATAAAGATTTGGGTCTTAAGGCTTATAAGTTCAGTTAACACAAGAACTCAAGCCGGCCGATCATCAACAACGTCGAGTCTTTGCTGATTGGGTCCTTGAAATGCATGAAAATGATCCGGAATTCCATCGAAAACTCGTATTGAGTGATGAGGCCCATTTCCACCTCGATGGCTTCGTCAACAAGCAAAATTGTCACATCTGGGGCTCGGAAAACCCAAGAGATATTTTTGAAAAACCTCTCTATCCTCAACGTGTGACTGTTTGGTTCGGTTTATGGTCCCGCGAGGTCCTTGGACCTCACTTTTCGAAAATGAGGCTGGAGCAACAGTTACGGTGAATGGATTGCGCTATCGACAGATGATTAATGATTTTTTATGGCCGGAATTGGATGGTATTGATATGGACAACGTTTACTTTCAACAAGACGGCGCTACGTGCCATACAAGCAACGAAACCATTGATCTTTTACGGGAAAAGTTTCCGGACCGTGTTATCTCTCGAAGAGGTGATCACAATTGGCCACCGAGATCTTGTGACTTAACACCTTGCGACTTCTTCCTTTGGAGCCACGTGAAAGAGAAGGTCTACGCCAACAGCCCAGCGTCGATTCAAGACCTCAAAGATGGAATTCGTGAGGCTATCGAGGACATAGGGCAGCCACTTTGCGATTTGGTTATGGAAAATTTCATGAAAAGGATATGAAATAAAGATCCGATCATTTATCTAAAAAAAAATGGCATTTTTCTTTGAATATCAAAATAACACCTCTTATTGGAAGACCCTTTATAAAATCTCGTTCACAAAACAATATTTCACTATTGTACCACACTACTATTAAGGAAAAATTTCTTTTAATTAGTTATTTACTACAAAATCGCTAAATTAAACCCGAACATCTTGTCATAAAATCTGAAATGTCAGAGAAATAATTTAGAATTGTCGAACTAACGAATAACAAGGCGATACCCCTCTTGTCATTCCCCTCCGTGTCACACGGAAAAATGCATATCACACGTACACGAATTTTACACAGCATAGCCTATCTTTTTCGTTATATGATCTAAGTTCGTCATGCTACTCTATGGGATGTATTTCATTGGTCACAGCTGACACAATATTAGCACTGGCAATTATTTTGCTAAATTATATATATACATTTTTTTTTTGTGCTAATTATATACCTGGGGCGGAGGATCATTTCCCCTATTACTTCTGTTGGAATGAAGTATTTCCACTACTAAAAAACTTAATGTGATTCTTCCCAGCATCGGTTCTCAATTCAAAACGAAGAATATTTAATTACAGACTTTCTAGAGGACGAAAGTCAGGGGAATATGCATTTTGGATTCTAAGATCACAATTTAAAATATTTGACAGCCCCATTAACTGTAGTGAAGGAAAAGTTATTAACTTAGTAAAGGCAGCTTGAATTCTGGATAATTTTATTCACATTCGTGAACGAACATTTTACACTCCAGCTAGATTTGAAAGAACAGAAACTGTACGGAAATTAGCAATTCATCGGATGATTTCAAGGCAAGGTCCCAGGCTGCCCGCCAGTGAAATTATTTTGCTGATTATTTTATTTCCCCCAGGGGGCAATACCAATACAATGGAATATATTTAACTTACTCATTAGCATTTAT